>CAJNIZ010036458.1:56125-66455 GCA_905231905.1 Symbiodinium pilosum | reverse complement strand
ACTCCCATGTAGAATAACAAGGTCTAGATTTTAGGGAAACCCAGAATCCACTACCAACTTTAAGTCCCGAAGCTCGTAAAATCTTACTCCCACACACATAGGCATCCAACCCTGAAATCTGAAAGCTTGAAACCCCAAGCCCTAAACCCCTAAGCTCTAAAAAGCTTGCACCTTCAACCCTAAGCCTTAAACCCTAAGCCCTTAACCCTAAACCCTAAGCCCTAAACCTTAAACTACCTTAAGCCCTAAGCCCCTAAGCCCTAAAACCCCTAAATCCCAGGTCGCCTCTTCCTTTTCGAGGTCGAACTTGATGCACTTGGCTATGACAGCCTCGAGCTCGCCTTTGTTCGCCAAGAAACAAGGGGTTTACAGGTTTCGGGGTTTAGGGACTGAGGGATTCAGGGTTTAGGGGTTTAGGGTCTAGGGGTTTAGTTTGTAGGGGTTTGGGGTTTATGGATTGAGGGATTAGGGATTTAGGATTAAGGAGTTTAGGGGTTAAGGGATGCAGGGGTTCAGGGGTTTAGGAACTTAGGGATTTGGGGTTTAGGGGCCTAGGGTCTAGACCAGGGGGCCAAGGGGCTTGGGGATGTGGGGGGTTTCCCGGAATGAGGGTCTATGTGGGGCTACGGGGCTTGCTCGCTTCTGGCATATGACCCCAATACTGCAGAATCAAATGGAAAGGCAAATGGAACAAGGAATGAAACCGGGTTATGTAGGGGGGGGAAGGAGTTTAGGGATTTGGGGGCGCAGAGGTTTCACGGGTTTAGGGTTGGGGGTCCTCGGGACTTGTCTTTAGTAGATTTTACGCAGCAGGAGTAAAACTGATGATGAATGAGGCTTCTAGATTGGTACGGGGTAGACATATTAGGTCATTTGCAGTATAGATCTCTTCTGAGAGTTGTCCTACAGTCCTACAGCACACTTTAATTTGGCCACGTTGCCCGCACTCATGTAAAACGATGGCGTCGCCTTTCCGCTGTAGAGATTGCGCGACTTCTTGTGGAGTGAAATGCGTGATTGCAATCATGGGGTCTTTTAACGGGTATTTTGCTGGGCATGGAGATGAACAACCCAGAGGTAGACGTTGCAACCTCCACTTCATGCTCAAGCGGGCTCAATCCCAAGTCAAGATCCCAAACATCCTACTTAAACCCCGAAAGTATACAAAATAATAACCCCAAACCCAAAATAATAGGCATAAAGGTCATTATTTTACATACTTTAGAGTCCCAGGTAGAACCAACAACGGAACAAACAACACCTACACTGACGTCATGCTGCCATGCTCTTGAACTCGAAGCTGCAAGGTTCAAAGATACTTTCACAGGTCCCAAACCCCAAACCCCGAGTTCTAAAGCTTTTACGCCTGACAACCCTGAGGTCACGTTACATACCAGTAAACCCAAAAAAGTAAACCGTCAGAAAATGCAGCATGAGGACTGGCTCTACAACATAAGCCCTGAACCCCGACTCCTCTGCCGACTTTACCTACTGGGGGTTAGAAGCCCTAAAGCGCAAACCCTAAATCCTAACCCTAAACCCTACACCCTATGTTATGTAGGGGTTATATGGGGATTATATTCCCTTATTATTCCCTACTAAGAACCAGTAAGTTTTGCAAAGCAAGGGCCAGCCCTAGTCGGGTAGTTGCCAGGTGGATACTCCATGCGGTTTAGGGTTTAGGACCTAGGGTTTAGGATTTAGGGTTTAGGGGGGAGGATTTAGGGTTTAGGATTTAGGGTTGAGGAATTAGGATCTAGAGTTGTGTAATACATAGATTGTGTAAGGGTAATGGGGCTACATGAGCTATAATCTAGACTCTAGCATCCCCCTTAATCAACCCTATGATCGTCCCCCGATATCATCCCCTATATAGTCCACTTTAAGGAGTTTCGACCACCTTTTAGGGTGCCAACCTGATAACTGACAGCTTCCCCAGAACTTTGAGAGGATCCCAGTATGGTACCTTGTACTACTATTGGGTAGTTTCTGGGGAACCTTCAGGGGGATCTACTTTCGAGAGCCGCCCAGGGGTCTGGGTCCAAGTACCCAACAGTTGAATACCGCAAGCTTCAGCACTGCTAATTCTGGTATAGGTGTCGGGGGCGTGCCTGAGTGCTACCTACTTGGACCCTAACAGTAACGAATGCCGTGGCCTAGCTGACAAGAATAACTCTTGGGATATTTTCTAATATAGCTCGTTCAAAAAGAACTGGCCACTAATTCTGACAGCTTTTGATACAAACCCAAACCCTATAGGCTAAACCCTAAAACCCTGCAGTAAGGCTTCGGCTCTTGAGTGAATCTCCAGTGTTGCGCAACTTCTCGAGCTGCTGCTTCATATACTCGATCCTCATGAGCGCCTGGGATGCACAGGGTGTAGGGTTTGGGGTTTAGAGACTATGGGGCATAGGGGCTCAGCAACGTGGCTTAAGGGCTTACTTGGGATTTACGACTCAAAGGTTTATGATTCAGTTTTCTTCATCCTCAATTTCCGATCCACCCATCATCACGCTTGAGAGGTAGAGTCAGACTACCAAGAAGTTGCAAATATGTTCTTATCTATGTGCAGGAATGATTCCACAGGGGTGCTTGAACAATTCCAAGTTGATCCCCTCAGAAACAAGCCAGGATGGTTAACGTGCAGAAGCCTAAGCCGGGCAATATTGAGGTGTATGGCAGTTCCCCAAAATAAGGGACCCCATACAGAACCCCCCCAAAACTCCAATCCTTATTGTGGGGATCCCCAAGGTGCTACCCCCCCCCCCATATACGGGGGCCCACATATCTTGGCAATTCCTTTGATGTATCTGGCTGTAAGGCTGGGACCGTACCTACCCCCATCTAGGGAATGCTGGCAAGCCCACATGCTGGCTGTGTATTCAAACCCCCTGATACTCTACTCCCTTTTCAGAGTCTCTACCTTGATGTCGAATATCTTCCACTTGAAAAAATACATAACCTAGAAAAAGGGTATGGTTATAAGAGCTCCTAGGTTCCCCAGTAACCCATTAATAATCAGGGTACCCTTTTTCCTACTGTTCAGCTTTAATAAGGAGACCCCAAAATACAAAGGGCAAATTCATTACCTCAACAAACTGGCGGCATGTATATCTAGGCAGTAGCCATCCAGGTCGTAAGCAATCCCGCTGTTCTTCGACCTAAGCAATCCCTATAGAAAACCCTGAAATGCTTGCTTACAATCGCTCTCAAGCAGAATGCAGGGAGGGGGCCTTTGCAATGGGCGGTTAGCCTTCTCGCAGCCCAATCAGTCAGGACATACCCTTAAGATCACGCCCTTTTTTCAGAAGCTGTCCCTTACATCTTCAGTGCTTGCCCTCACAACAAACCTAAATGGACGCCCAGATAGATCCTTTCAATAGGAAATGTGGATGCTGGGGCCTCTTTTGAGCTTTCATGTTGTCTTAGGGAGTGCATGTTGTGCTGTGTCCTGCAGTTAGCAACCCTATCAAACTCCAAACCCCGAAATCCTCTTCCCTTCAGGGCGGCGCCTTCTGTGTCTCCTGGTCCAGCGGGCCCTCCTGCGTCCAGGGGTTAGCTGTAGGTGCGCGGAAAACTGCAAGATAAGGGAAAGTGGCATTGGGAATGGTGCAGGGATATCAGCTGAAGGGCTCCTTGTGTGGCTCCATGTTAAGCAGAGAGGGGGTGCATTCCGAAGGCGCGCGCCTTACCCTAAACCATATATAACCCTCAATATGTTATGGTTGTTTCCGATTTCTTTTCCATTATCCCAATATAGCCCCAACATAGCCCTAAAAAAGCCCCAATATAACCCTAAGATAGCCCTAATAATTATTGTGCAAGGCGCGCTCGTTTTCCTCGCTGCTTTGTTTCCAGCGGGTCACATGTCTAAGTCTGGCCACAGCAGGCTGCATCCCAATCAAGGTTTAGGGTTTAGGGCTTTAGGGTTCAAATCATTTAAGGGTGAAAGCGGGCCATGTAGTAGTCATGAAAGTGGGAAAGGGGTCCGTCTTTTTTCTAAACCTCAATAACATGTTTCTTTTTGCATGATTTATAGGTTTTAGGATATAGTGCAACTCACGACGGCCCCTGTCCCAATGTCATGAAGTACGACGGCCAATTTGCAGCGATGCGATCGTTGATCACATTGGCAATATGGCCTCAGCCTTTTTCTTCTCAAACTTGATGCCCATCGTGCCTGAATCAATGTTGGGACACTTGAAGGTTCAAAGCTAGTCAGCAGTGGGTTGGAAGTACTTTGGATTTGAACCGAGTTTCGGCTACTTGCAAACGTGCTCACAACTACGCGTGAGGTTTCCAGCATCAAGAAAGAGGTGTCCCTGGTAATTAGGCATGCTCGGACAAGCTGAGCTCCTTGCTGTGCAGTGCTTACTCCTCCTAGTGCCTACTATAACAAGACACTTACAAAGGCTTTTCTGAACAAAAGCCCAGCTGCCGGACGCAACGGTGGCAGCCAAAATTCCGAAAATCATGAGCAGGGACACAGACTGAGATAGAGGCCAGTAGTCTCCCAGCATCATCTTAGTTCCCACAAACCTTGGCTTTTCATTTTGGACCTTCCAAGCCTCTGTTTCTCGAAGCTCCTCTTTCCTTTCTTGTAAACTTTATGGCTCCTCATGGATCCCTGAACCTCTTTGTAGAAAGCCTTCAAGCAAGTTTTCAAAATCCTGGGACTGCATCTTGAACTTTTCGAACCCGCTCAGAAATGAACGCACACGATGACTGCGTGGCAAGCCCAGCCACTGGTGCTTAGCAGCAAGCGCAAGCATGACCCACATACCACTATTATGTTAAGTGTATAAACCCTAAACCCTAAGCACGAACCCTAAACCCTAGACCCTAAACCCTAAACTCTGACAAATTCAAGCAGCGCTAGCACGGCAGCCAAGCCGGTCTTGAGGTTCTGAACTTTATCCAGGGCCTGCTTGGAGATTAGGGTTCAAGGTTTTGAGGGTTGAGGGTTTAGAGTGTAGGGTTTAGAGATTGGGGTTTTGGGTTCAGGGTTTCGGGTTTAGGGCATGGGTACTTGTAACTTACTGGGGATTAGCAGGGAACAAATGAATATAATCCCTCTATTTCCCTCATTCCCTACTAAACCCCAGTAAGGTAATCTACTTTATAGTACTTCGACTTATATCGTAAAACCAGTAAACATACCAGGGGGGCCTAGGCCTAAGCAGCACATGCAGAATGGCGTCGGAAGAGCCCAAAAACTCTAAGTGCCCACTGGAAGTTCGGAGGCATCATCTTACTCGTGGTTAGCTGGGAGGGAAACAATGTGTTATAGGGATTGTTGTTGTTGTTGTTGTTGATGTTGATTCTCCGGGGGCTGCTACATTGGATCCAGTAGCGACCTTAGTTTGTTTAGTGGCAGGATTCGCAAATCCAAGCATTCCCTTGCTGGCTCTTAGTGGGGAATATGGGAATATATTATATAGGGGTTATGTAGGGATTATATTCCCCCATCTCCTGCTACAGCCAGCAAATGTCTGAAGCTTCAATTGCTGCTCCCCAAGCCCCAAGCCTCAGCCAAGAGCAAATATAGCGAGCGAAGCCCAAGCACAGCGAACATGTTCGAGCTGAAGACGAGAAAGAGGTCGTGGGTGATCCCCAGAATGCAGGGAATGGAGTCTACCTTGCTTTAGGGTTTAGGGGTTAGGGTTTAGGGCTTTAAGGTTAAGGGTGTTACAGGACCAAAATAGAATATGCTGATGCTCGAAAGGAGTTTACAACCATGCCTTCACCCATCTCTCATAGAAGCGTGTTGCAAGAATAATGAGAGTTTTCTTTATCTTGGCATGTGGGCCCCCGGGCCGCTGGGGCATCTCGCAGTGTTGCCAACATTGTGGTCACTTGACGTGTCCCTGTGCTGAGGGTCCAGTTTTGGTGGTATACTGGGAACCTGGGAACCTAAGTAACTGTCGATAGCCCGAAAGCGTGTGGCTGCTCTTTCAGAGGCAGAGCGCATGACATCATGCATGGCTGATTCAGCTTATAGGCTCAAGCTAACAGAAGCGACAGTAGGGCAGCTGCCAACGCAAATCCCAAGGAATTAATTAGAAGCAAAAAACAACCTTACAAAAGGAAAACAACTAACAAGTGCGAGAAGCTAGCAAGTCGAACTGCTTTTGGGACGCTAGGGCTGCTAATGCGTTGGGTAACCCACCTGTGACAGCATACAATATTGTTATAGTGACGCATTAAGGGGAAATAGCATCTTGTCCAGTTCCAGAGCCCCCTAAAGTGTACTTTCGAGGCGCTGCAAAGATCAGATCGCTAAGTTCGACCACGACCAGAGCAGCCAGCATCGGTGTTGCATATGTTTTGCCGTCCATGTGCTCGAAGAACTGATGCCCCTAGGATGTAAGTAGTAGTAGTAGTAGTAGTAATAGTAGTAGTAGTAGTAGTAGCAGTAGTAGTAGCAGTAGTAGTAGTAGTAGCAGCAGCAGCAGCAACATTGGTGGAAATAGAAGAAGCAGAACAAGAATATTCAGAGTTAATAGTTGGCAAACATGCACGAGATCTGATTGTGCAGGCAAGGTCCTTGGCATCAGCATGGTAAGGGACCACTGAAGTCAAGATCTGCATCATCCAGGACTGACCCTTGGCATGATCGTCCATACCGTTGTCTCCATCCTCCTCCTCACTATACCTGCAAGAAAAGACTTTCTTCGCCGGTTGTAGAAACCAACTTTAATCAGAAACCTCAACATCTTGTTCTTCGTGTGGCTAATAGTGGAAACTTGCTACCAACCTACTGCCCTGCAAGGTAAGCTCTCGACTTCACAACATGCAGGCTCACGTTACAGTAGAACAGTCGTCGCGATCTTGAGCCTCACCCCTACTAAACGAGGGCAGGTAAAACAAGCCGCAAAGGGCTCCTCTAAAGTAAATGGCATGCAAGCAACCCGTGGAAGAACAGTGGCTTAGGCACCCTTGCCTTACACCCACCGAACCCAAAGCCTTGAATTCCCCTCCTTTTGAGCTCACACTGAATTGCTGAAACATACCCGAAATTTGGACCTATGAGCCCTTGACCCCGCAACAGCACGCCCTAGTCCCGTGACACAGAATTCCTGTACCTCCGTGTGGAAATTTCCAGGAAGGGGAAAGCACTCTATAGACCCCAAAATGCCATGTTCCTTATTTTAAGATCCTCCAAAAAGGGACCCTAAACCCTAAACCCCTTCCCTAGATCCCCAAACCCCTTCTGAAAAACCTAAACCTCTTCTTCAAGTCCTTAAAACTCGGTTCCCCAGCAAACCATAAATAATAAGGGTGCCCTTTTGCCTACTGTTCTGTTTTAATAAGGAGACCCCCAAACAAAAAGGGCAAAAGGGTACTACTGGGGTACCTTCAAAGGGGGGGGTGGCCAAGGATCATCTTCCAGGCTGACCAAAGCAGGAGGCCGCCGAAGACATAAATCATGCTATGCCTTATCAAAGGGGTGTTTTGGATGGTTTTGGTAACCCCAACCCCCAAAAAATTTGGAGCCCTATAACCATCATATAGGGTTTAGGGTTTAGGGGGGGGTGAAAGCCAAACCCCCCAAATTTAGCACCCTATAACCATCATATGATAATCATAAGGGTCCTTATTGTTTGGGGGGTTGGGGTTACCACAGCCCTTTTATACGCCTTGGATCATCCCGTAGGGGTTGGGGGTTCAGGGTTTTAGTGCGAAAAATTAAGGTGTTAGGGTGCAGGGCTTACGGCTTAAGGTTTGGGGTTGGGGTTTTAGCTCGCTCTATGCGGTTGAAAGGGAAGGCTTGGGCTTAAAGGGTAAAAGCCTCTAGCATTTGTTGTGGCAACTGCCACTGTAATGGGGCAAGCCCCAGGCTATGACTGGGGTTATCTGAAGCCATGATACAGAGACGCTCACTGGACAAACATGCGGTACTGCCTGCTTATGAGCTGATGACCATCAAAGGCTATGACAGATCCGCGATTGTTTTTCGCGACAGGTAAACATGAGTGATAATTCTGTTTAGCCTCTTGAGCTCAGCTCCTGTGGTTTGCGGCTTTCGTCTACATCCAAATCATGTTAGGCAAACGGGGAGGAGTCGACCTTGTGGCATTTGTGTGAGGCAAGTTCGGGCAGGATTGTAGCTGCTGGCGGTCGTGCGAGGCAAGGTAGGGCAGGAGCATAGAAGTTGGCTCAGGTCCTTTGAGTTTGAAGGTTAAGAGCTTCAGCGTCTGTAGCGTCCGCTTTCTCGTCATGCGTGGGGCGAAGTCTATGAAGTTCTAAAGGATCGTTGCGTTGCTCAGTGATTGTTGGGCTGTCTGGCTGGATTCACAGCATGAATCTATTCAGGCTCTGGCTTCTGCTCGTGGAGCAAATGGGCTTCCCATGTATTGTTGGCTTCCCATAAGCTTTTGGTCTGAAGAAAGGCGAACAAACCCATGACTACGACCACGACGTTGTGACTAGGCGTCTCCGAATCTGCTGAATCTGCTGCACACCCAAGGAAGTACAAGACTAAAACTTCCAAGCCTAAAATGCATATGAAGACGCCGGAAGGCATCAACAGGCAAAAGTTGGGTCTCTTTGCAAGCATGGGCTCATGTGCTCCAGAAGCCAAACGCCGGCAAAGACAAAGATGAGGCGGAACACCTGGGTTGCTGTAGGGTTTAGGGCTTAGGGCATAGAAAATCTTAGGGGTACCAATAACGGAGAATCATATTGAAAATGAAAATGGAAACTTGCGTTACTCAGGGGTTAGAATAAGTCGCTATTAAGGAACTTAAAAGAAGCACATGTGATGGGTATGTCGTAAATGGTAGGTTTCCTTAGTATAGTAAATCTAAACACCAAGCCCTAAACCCTATATTCCCTAATTATCGTAACTTAATCTAATTTCCTTCACAGCAGCCCATTGTAATCCCTGTGTAACTCTAGTTGCCATTTTCTTTGCAATCTGATTCTCATTATTTGCAACAATAACCCTACCCTAAACCCTACACCCTATACTACGTACCATTATTCTAGTACCTGAATATTAGATTCCTTAACAGCAAACCAGACACAATACCCCCGAGGATGCCCTCAACCCTAAACCCGAAATTATATACCCTTATTGTAAAACCTTCGACCCTAAACCCCTAAACCCTACACCCCTGAATCCTAAACCCCTAAACTTTCAATTCCTTAACAGCAACCCAGACACAATAGCCCCGAGGATGCCCCACTTCAGCACCGGGCCCTGCCGTTGGAAGCAATCCGATCCCCGCCCCTACCCTACCCAAAGGATCTATGTAGGTATATAATATACCGTATATAGTATAGGGTTTAGGATTTAGGATTTAAGGCATTTAGGGCTTAGGGTTTAGGGGAAGGATATAATATACACTTGAGGCCCAAAGGTGTTCTCATATAACTACTTCAGGGCCCAAGTATCTACTTCATATAGCTACATGGGCCTCTTGGGCTAGGGTAGGTTTGGGGGGCTCGATAAACATCAAATCCACGTGGGTTCATAGGGACGATATAGAGCTCGAGGGTAAATACGCTTGAAAGTTGTTTTCAAACATACCCCAACAGAATGAACAGCATTGGGTCCGAAAAGAAGTCCTTGGCAGATCACAGTTGCCTTGGAAACAGAAGCCTGATGCCTCTTCAAGCTCTTGTTCTTCGGGGTTCGAGGGCTACACAGAGAGCCTAGTTTGAGAACTTGACTGTCCACCAAACTCCTTGGGAGTTGTAGTCTAAATGCGTAGCATCCCCTTAATAACACCTATAGTAGTACCCTACATAATCGCCTATATAACACCCCCTTTAAGGAGTTTAGTCTGTAGCTCACGTGACTCTAGCTGGAATGACGTGTGTGGTATCTGTGCCAAGACAGACTGCAAAGAGGTGCATGCAGGTGCGATGATCCTGTCGATGTAGGGATGTCGAGTGAGAAGGTCGGCATGTACTTACCAGGACCCCCACAGAAGATGAAGTAATGGCCAAAATACCTGAAAATTGTCTCAAGGGCAATTTTCCACATACTTTGTGGGTCTATCGAGGTTTCTACAAATCTGGCGGCTAACAGTGGCCAAAACCTCGTTTCGTTCACGTTGCGCAGGTCCAGAACTGAACCATGGTCCGGATATCCTGCTACAATGTAGTAGTCTCCATTTTCTTTTCCATTATTCCCTATAGTTCTATTCCAGTATTCCCTACTAAGAGCCAGTACTTTCTTGCGTTGTGGACAGCACCCACTCCCTCAGCTTGGAACGCTGTACCTGGCCGTTGGCTAGCTGGGAATGAAGGAATGGAAAAGAAAATGGAAACTACTCCAACGGGTTATCGAACGGGTTATATGTGCCATTGTCTAAACTCC
>CAJNIZ010036458.1:39421-54828 GCA_905231905.1 Symbiodinium pilosum | reverse complement strand
AGACTATAGCTCATATAACCCCCACATATACCATAACATAACAACCAGCAGGCCCCAGGCCCATCAGAGTGCCAGCTCCTCAACAAGATAGCCAGTGAGGAAGAGAAAGCCCGCTTCGCCACCTCGTTGCAGGTTGGATGGGACTGAAATCATTGGGCAACTCTTAGGGTTTAGGGGCTTAGGCTTTTACTCCATACCATGACCTAGAGTGGTGCTGATGCCTAGAGACGCTGACAACTGTAAGAGACATGGCATGACCAAGAGCCTTTGCCTCAGAATCGGCGAGCCCTAAATCTGTGGCTCGGGGACGATTAGCAGGTGTCGAACAAGGATCCTGGCATACTTGGCAAGAAAAAGGGACTTCCTCATTCAGACATAGCCAGCTTGTTTACACAAGCTGGCCATGGGGGTTCAAGGAGAACAGTTCTGATTACGGAGCACATTGGTGGTGGTTAGCTGCGTCAGACTAATTCTGTAATAAAGATAAACATGCTCGCTTCCTCAACTTCATGTGCCATGTAGTACATCCCGCCCTGAACCCATTGTAAGCCTAAGTTCGAAGTCTTGACCGTAACACACTCAAGATCTCATACTTGCATCTGTGCCCCCTTGAGGCCAGCCAATGTCACCCCCTAAAAGGGGACAAAGATCTGTGCATCTGAGTCCTCCAACAATTGGACAAAGGCTACCCGCTGCACAGGTAAGGCACCCTTTGTAGCGCAAATGATGAGCCCAAAGAAGAGGGCGAGCCCGATCCAGCCAGAGCTAATATAGATGGCGCCTCCTGGGATGAGTCATGGATTCCCTCGCCATCGGTTTCGGGTTTATAGGGCTCATCCAGCACGTTGGTAGGGATTTTTTAAGGACGTTTAGAGCAAGTTAAGGGGGAACCTGAGGTGGGGCTAATAATTAAGTCATCTGTTTGGGAGCCCATCAACCAAGGATGTGTTTAGCCAACCCAAGCCAGTAGGGCACTAAACCTTGAGCCCTGACGCCTGAGACGCGAAATCCTGAGCCTTGCACAAGCCGCAAACCCTGAGCCCCTAGAAGCCAAGTCCTATATTCCCTTCTAAGTAGATAGACTCCATATATCCCATATTCTATCTACTTAAGGGGGGAGTATAGGGACTAAGTTCTCATAAGCGCTAAATCCAACGTCCTAAGCCAGTAGTAGTAATGTCCCCGGGATCAAGTGACCCAGGGCAAAAGGGCCAGCACAGGGTCTCTGGGAAAATATCGGGCAGACTCATAGTAACCGCTCAAAGGGAATTGAATAAACAGGGGGCCCCGGATTCTTAAGGGGTCTCCACTCGTTGTGGCTCCTGGGAATGCACCTGAATAGCAGGATGCTTCAAGACCTGATGCGAAGCATGCTTCTTTTACATTCATACACGCACTGGGAAAGATGGCGCAGAGTACATCAAGCTACGCTTACTCTTGAGCATGTCATCATTCACATGCAATACTGTTGGCTTAGCTTGCAAATGTATGGCATGTATGACTAACAGTACGGACGGCCGAAAACAAATTTGACTGCTCCAACAGCACATCCATCAACAGTTATTCTTGACCTCATATTATGCCTCCCAGTGGTGCGAAGTATGAATATGTGAGAGTCTGGGGAGGTTTCCTCCAACCTCCAACATTCAAAAGGCTTCGGTGTTGTGGCCGGGGTAGGCACCTTTCAATTCTGGCTATTTGACATATCAAATTCCCAGGCTTTTGCCAACATGAACTATAGTTCAAGCTCCTAGTATCCCCCTTAATAAGTCCTATAATACTCCCCTAGATAATGCTCTATATAACTATATAACCCACTTAGGATTTTAGACTATAGCTCACATGACCCTTGATATAAACTGCTTGCATGATCACTAGACCCTAAACCCTAAAACCCTAAACCCCTAAACTCTAAACCCTAACACCCTAGCCCCCACATCCTAAACCCCTAAACCCCAAGCCCTGAATCCTTAAACCCCTAAAACCAGGAAGCCCTGCCTACGCTTGCCAAACAACTTGGCGGGCTCTGCTGCTGGATGCACAACCCTCATGGCAAGGCTCCCACTACACCCCATAGAGATTAGGGTCTAGGGTTTTGGGATTAGGGTTTAGGATTTAGGGTTTAGGATTTAGGGATTAAGGCTTAGGGATTTGGGTTAAGGGTTTAGAGATTAGGTTTAAGGTTTAGGGATTAGGGTTTAGCGAGAAGGGTTTCGGGGCTAGGGTTTAGGGATTGTATAGGGTATATAGTCAGAACGGAAAAGAACATGGAAACTACGATTTAGGGTTTAGGGTTTAAGGTCTGGGGCTTATCTGGGTTGCTGTTAAGTATGTTCATTTAAGTTACCATTATATGGATATATGGTGAATAACAAGGTTTTTCTGTCATAGTAAGTTAACTCAAGTTCCTTAACAGCGGAACCATTAAACCCTGAACCCCTAATCCCTAAACCCTGAACCCTAAACCCCAAAGCCTAAACCCTAAAACCCTAAACCCTAACTCACCCACTCTTGTAACTTGGAAGCCACCCAGCCTGGCTCCCAGCCAAGTCACTCACAGTTTGCCCGCAAGACATAAAGTGAGCCCCGCATAGCTGATCAACTACCTGGGACTTGCTCCCAGAAGGTTTACGGTTTAGGATTTAGGGTTTTGAATTTAGGGTTTAGGATTTAGGGTTTATAAGGTTTAGGGCTTAGGGTTGAGGGCTTATTGTTTGGGTGAGTTGCTGAAAAATATCAAGTTCTCCATCGCGCATTGTAGAGATTCGCCAAACATGGAAAGCGAACATGCTGCATAAAGTCTGCATGCCCGAAAATGCAGGCTAAGCGCAAAGAGGCCTGCCGGCTAAGAATACTGAATATTATTATTCGAGAACAAGTTCTGTGTCCCCAAGCTGGGCAAGGTCTCTTAGGTCTTTGTCTCAGATCTCTTCAGGTCGCAGCTGAGCACATCATGTGCATGTGCTGCCTGCATTGAAATTGGCTAGGCCGTGTCGTGGAGTGCGCGCCGCCCAAATCCGGTGCATCCGTCAACCAGGTCCACAAAAATCAGAATCCTGGCTTCATACTTGATTACCCACCATGGAACCCCACACACTCTGGTAAGACCTGCAGTTACAGTCATCAACAACCATGGTCAGGCACACATGTTGAATATCTTCTTAGGGTTGGATCCTCATCAACAGGTTTTCTGACCAGGCCACAGAAATCTACACACTCCAAGCCCTCAAGCCCCTAAACCCCGAAACCCTGAACCCGGAAACCCTAAACCCCTAAACCATAAACCCTTGCACACAGGAGGCCCAAACCGAAGATGGGGCCTCCCCCCTCATGATTTCCCCAGACCTCAGGGAGGATCTCGAATTGGGTATCCTGTACTGACCCCTAGCAGAGATCCGTATATGCTACATGTAAAAATTTCTACGTAATTCAATAGACATGAACTCCTTATTAGGGACTATAGTAATCTACAAGAGGGACCCCTACATCCACTATAATAGCTCATGTACGTGCTAGGTCCGCCAGGGCGTCACACTCGCAACCCTTACATGCACTACCTACCATTGCCCCAAAACCCCCACTCCAATGACATATATAGCCTTTGCGCCGTCGCGAATTCAAGGTCGAGTTGCTAGGCCAGCAAGGACGACGGCACCAAACCTGAACAGAACTCGCCCTAAACCCAACAGTGCATAGTGTCCTTACCTGGACCTCAAAAGTAAGTAAAACAAAAGCCCTAAACACCTAAAAATAACCCAAAAGGCCCTTGTTCTACTACAAACTTCAGGGGTTCAGGTACTACCGTTTTACTATTTTCAGTAGCGTGCATGTATACATGCTCGATTCGCACTATCATCACTATTATCCTTGGGAGATGGACACAGTCAAGACACAGAAGCCACATGCCATAGCCTGCGATGCTGACTTTCTCAGCCTGTATAACCTTAGGCGTCCCAAATCTAGGAAATTTGCCAAGGGAAAGCTGTTGGTTTATACCTTCAACCCTAAATCCTTAATTTCTGGAAGTTAGGGTTCCGCTTTGGGAACCCGTAGGTACTTGGATCTATATTGGGGCGCCCCTATTTACGGGAACCGTTGGTTCATTTGTGCAACTCCAAAAAAGTGGCAAGCCATCCAGTTGAAAGGGTCCATGTAGACAGGTAGTATATATTTGGGCCCCAAAGTAGGTCCTGAACCCTAAACCCATATGTACATGAGAAATCCTTTGGGCCCACAAAAAACCCGCACTTTTGGGCTGCACAGCTGTGTGACAGAGCTTGTTGCCGAAGCTGCCGAGGAGTTAGTCCTGCCGGCTTGGCGCTTCGGGCTTGGGGCTTTGGGGTTTCGGGGGTCAGGGGTTTACGGGTTTAGGGTTGCACACTGCGTCCAAAAAGGACTTCAGCTTTTCCACAACGACCAAATGTACCTGGCGTCTCCAGTTGTGAGGCTGCAACACCAAATTTTGAACCTGGTGCCCAAACCATGACACTCAATAGCGTCATATGGAAGTTATAGGGGCATTATGAATGGAGGTTATACAGGGAGTTCTATGGGACGTTATACTTATTCTTTGCGGTTATGTAGCGAGTGGCACAGAAGCTATATACAGAGTTATACAGAGGGGTGGCCATTAAACCTCCCATCGGAGTCCCGTTCACGAACTCCACGGGTATCGCGTCACTGTCCTCCTCAGAAGGGGAACACTACGAATCTAAACCCTATATCCTACATTACAAAGGAAACAAATGGAAAAAACAACACATATGACACTTGGAATGGCGCAGTGTATGGTGGAAGGGCGAAAAACACGGCAGATAGCCAATCCCAACTTTAGGCAACTCAGCTTTTGAATCCTATGCTCCCTTCAAAACACTCAAAAACACAGGCAGATGAGCTTAGAATCCGATGCTCCCCTCTAAAACATCGAAACATAGCATACTTGCCCAAATGTGGCCCAAAATGTACCCCCCACTCGAGGGATCCTATCCATTCCTATCCCCAAGTACATAGCATATACTGTTGGCGCCAAGGGTTCCCATACACCTATAAAATTTGGGGCCCAAGTAGATACTATATACCCACATGGACCTTTTGGGGTTTTCAAGAACTAGAAGAACGAAGCCCAATTGCCGGAATCTAACTCTGGGCAAGACTCTGAAGCCCAGCCGAGGAATGGCGGCGCAAAGGCCAGCACCAAGGCTATCCTAAAAATCATGGCCATGGAGACCCCTGCCGAGGATCCTATAGGGATCACTTTCAGCAACTCCAATATTGGGGTTCCCAAGAATTTGGTGTGCCTTCCTAAAAATCATGGCCTGCTTCGAACAAGTTCCGAGTCTACGTGCAACTTCTCAAGCTACAGACGATAAACGAAGTGAAGGGGTAGGCTCGAGTTCGCTTCCTGCGACCTTTTGCATGCCTTCAACTATTTTAGGGTTTGGGGTTTAGTGCTGTACCAACAAGCGAACGCTTCAAGATGAGGACGCTCGGTATAATCGAACACCCTTGGGGACACAAGCTACAAGGCCTTCCAACTGTTCAAGGTTGGAGGCGGATTGCTTATCCTGAGCTGGCTTTGGGTTGGTATCTCACGGGTGCAGGCCGCACAGCTAGAGATACTGTTGCGGCGTGACTGCTTTTACGATGACGCGCGCTGATACTGGGATCTCTGCCAGCCCTTACGATACCAACCTCCTGAAACGTCCATGGTACAAAGCAGTAAAAGGTACTTGCTGTTGTTGTGAAGGAATTACAGATCAGCAGTAGTTCGATGATTTCCTTGCTGTGGCAGCTTATCACAGGTCCGCACTAACCCTGTGGGAGCCTGGAAATGGCAAGGCGGCGTACACACCAACATCCTTAAACCCTGAACCCCCAAACCCTAAACCCTGGACCCTAAACCCTATCATCCAGCAGCCAGGGGTCTCAACACTGAGATTCACTTTCAGAATGGTTTATACACTCCCAAAGGGTCCAGGCAGCTGTATGGGATCCCCATTGAGCCCGAAGTATACACCATATACCTACATGGACCCTCCGGGGCTTCCACAATGCAACACAAAACCATAAATTGTATTCGTTGTCTCAGTGATATGCCAGACGTTCAAGGACCCAGTTTGGATAGTTTCTATGCCAACGCATTTCGAAAAAGAAAAAACATGTGGCGGCTTGCCTATTTTTGATAAGACCTCAGGATTGAACGATTCCGAACGGGTAACTGGTTCAAGCTCCTAGGAGCCAGAAGATGCCAGAAGATGCCACTGTCATGCACGCTTTCTGTGCGCAATGCCTTCGGAAGACAACGGTCATTCATGAACAAATGCAGCCAGACTTCCTAAACCCTAAACCCTAAACCGTGCGACTTTGGCTGTGCTCCCCCCCCCCCGTTCCTATGCTTATTCTTTCCTACACTTAGTCAATGAACTTGCAGTTGCAGTCTTCTAGCCTCAAAGTGACCACCGTTGCCACCGGTGAGGCCATATAGCTTGGGTCATTCCGCCACCCAGTAACTGTCCTTAAAGGCGGCCTTATTAAGGGGGTTCTTATAACTCCTATAAACCACTGTGGTAACAGTTATTGTAAGGGGGAATGACCCCACATATAGCTAGCTGGCAGCTAGCACTGCTGCTGCCGTTCCAAGTACTTTTCTGTTGACGCCGCTCAGAGTGGTAAGGGGGAAGTGGAGCAGCAGGCACTAGAGACACCTCTGAATCAGCACCTCAATGAAAGGCTGCATGAGCATGTCTCACAAAATTGGGTGATCATGAGGGTTACCATCAAGGTTTCACAAGGTTCTGGATTCCATGCTGAGGGCCAAACCTCTAACTTCGGATCTGCTCTGGCTTATACATACATGGAACCTTCAGGGATTAGTTGCAACAATTTTGCAGTACACAATACGTAAGAGGATGCTACATGGGATTCTATAAAACATGCTTCGGCTGCCATGTTACTCTTGGAGGAAGGTAAATTAGCGAGAAAGTACTGATTTCAACCTCGAAGCTGAGTTAGATGTTTTGAGCTGGAGACTGGCTGTGGCCTCCCAAAGACAGCTTCTGCTTCTGTAGAAGCCCAGCAACGTTAATGACCAACGCACAGCAGTGGAACCTTAAGGGCGTCAGGGTTGGCATGGTGATCTGTGCCGCTGCAGGACCTTCCCGTGGGTCACATCCGATCCGCTTCTGCAGACCGCCGTACTTGAGCGGAGGTCCAAAGTCTTTATGCTCTTCGTGAATAGGTATTTTACACAAAATCTTTACCCCCTCCCGAACTGCTCACGTTTTACCATCAAGCGCGTGCTTGAAATAGTTCCACTCTGAACCTCCAGGAAACACCCTCGCAACAAGCGGCAATTCACAGTGTAACCCACAACCTACTGTCGGATATGCAGAAGATCCGTGGTTTCTCAAAACAAAGGCATCCTTGGGGAACTCACTGATATGAGGGGGCTGAGAAAGAGTTTATTATGGGCCCTGACAAGGATTCTACCCTTCCGGAAACATTGAGAAACTCAAGTTCGATCATTTCTTGAATGAGTTGGTGGGCTTCTGTTCAAGCTGAGCCGCGGCATAATTATTGGACACTTTGTTGGCGCTTGGCTTTTGCAAGCTGTCAAAGAAGCAGGACCACTACAAAGGATCCAAATTTCCGAGAAAAGAAAGATTGAGCTCTCTTTTGCTTAGCGCCCTTAAGACATGCGCGACAATAAGCACAGTCCCGGCACTGTCTCCGGGGCAGCACTCCGCGAGACGTCATCTACACTTTTGTTTCACAAGGGTCGATGTGGCTATATGGGAACCCCTTTAGGCCCTAAGTATATACGCTATATACCGTCATGCTCAGTTTCTAGTGGCTGTTTGCTTTTGCAGTGGTTTTCCGCTCTAAGCAAACATCTCCAAGCAAAGGCGAATCGCCGCAAGTTACAAAATCAAAACATGACAGGTTACTAGGTGGTAGACGCCGAGGTCGTAGGAAACTCCTCACTGCACCCTGCGCAGTCTCGCATCACTGGCTGCCCCTTCACAGGCTCCAGGACACCGTGCCATGCACCTGAGATGGGCCAATGGCCGCAAGACTCCATCCCCTGAGTTCCGTTGTGCCTGTCACGGGTCCTATGTTCTTACCGGGGTTTCCAAAATGTTGGGCTCCTTTTGGGGAGCCCGAATAAGAAATATTATAACATGATCATAATGTATTGGGGTCTGTAGTGGGGAGCCCTTTTTCTGAAAACCAGTCTTTTCTTCGAGCAGCTCTACCTTATCTCATCTTGTAAGCCGACCTCTGCCAGTTCCTCCGGCCCAGGGAACTGGGAGCCCTGAATAATCCAGAATAGCAAAAAAGAAGAAATTCATGTACGGCGTACGTCTTCCAGATTGATTTTACCTTAGGAGCACCCAAGGCTCTAAGCCCTACGCTCCCAAACAAAACAGGAACCTAGACTTTCAACCCAGCTGTAAAACCTGAAACATCTAAACACGAAGCCCGCAAGCCCCGCAAGCCGTCCTAAACCCTAAACCTCCCAAAGGCACCTGGCGCAGCCTAGCGAAGCTGCTGTCGCATAACGGAGAAGAAGGCCCTGCTGTCCTGTGTCGCTGCTGCCATGGGAGTGGTTTTAATGTACTGACGGGCTTAGGATTTGAGATGATTTGAGGTTCAGGGTTCAGGGTTTGGGTACTGACTACTTGGACCTTGGATGTCCTACCATTCTGGGGACGGGGATATACCGCATACCTAAGACAAATGTAACAGAAGCCGAAAAACACGAGACCGCCCAGGTAGGGTTTCGTTGAAAGTTTTTGTTCCAAATCTACCCGATTTCGGGGCGCTTGGCGTGCGAGGCACAGGTTGTGCGCTCGGCGTGTGAGGCCCAGGCTCAATTTATTCAGGGCCGCCACAATTTCATCACATTTACACAACAAGAGTAAGTTATACAGGGAAGCCGTTTTTCGGGCGTGCCCCGAGGACGTGAAACTTCGAGAAGGGTGTCGGACCTGATGTTCAGAAAAGCGCGGTAAGATCTTCCAATTCTGAAAGTTTCCTGGCTCTCTTCATGTTCGATTTCTGCCATGCTTGCAACCGTTACTAACACCCATTGTTCAATTACCGCGTGTGAATCTTGTCTCCTGCAGGCTGCCTGCCTTAATTCCTACTCCCTGCAGGCGTAGATCTGAGATTTGAAGGCAAATTCCGTGTACGGGCTGCCTTTAACATAGGGGCCACGGTCTACAGCAGACTTTGAGACATGAAAAGAAATTCCAAGTTAGTCCCATTCACCCTGAAAGCTATCTCAAAATCCCTATATTCTATCATCCTTGAAGTCTCCCTAACAATGGTCTCCCATGCTTGAGAAACCCACCCTGCACAGCTCTCCGGATCCTGGGCGCCGGAGAACACCGCTGGTTCGGCCGACGCCCCCTCGCCCTGGATGCCTGAACCCGAAACCGCTAACCCCAAACCGTATACCGCACAAAGTTACAGCTTCCTTCCTGTTTGAGATACACAAAGACTGCATGCATATTTTCTTGTTGGGTTTAATCTGATAGGGAATAAGTGTCAGAACTGATCCAATTGAGGATTTGGGGTAGGAAAAAGGGTCCAAGCACATCAGAAATGTTGAGGTTGTAGCATTTGGGATGCGAAGGCCCTTCATTTTGCTACATGAAACTCTACTGAATCTTAGAAGACGACTGCAACCATGAGATGTGCTGAACTTGGGGCTTTTCAGGGCCGTTGGATTTGACTTGCAAGATTTGAGAGTCCAAGGCTGTAGGCTGCATAATGTACTTGACGCAAGCATGTCAATGGTTCAGCGATATTTATGATGGGCTCTGCTTTTGCTTGGCCATGGCCCACGCGAAGCCAGAAGCAAATTCTGGGCTATCGTAGAATCATTGCGGAAGTTGTTCATGCTTCTGGAACTTGAAAAAAGTTGGGCCGTGCCCACCGTGTCGGGTTGTTTGTGCTGCATAAACTCTTGGGATGTGGTGTCGCAAGGACTGAAAAACAGGATTTTGTCATATCTTTGCTCTGCTCTCCTTGCAGGGATTTGCCTTTAATACTAGAAACCAGGGCCGAAAATGGTCCCGGCAGAGCCGTCCACAAACCTTCCAAGAAAGGTAGGCACTGTGTCGCCAGAAGCGCTTCAGCATACAAAGGATACTCGCAGCTATGCTGCTGCAATGTGGAACTCATTACGGCACTTTTTCTGAACCCAGAAACGACTCCTATGAAGCTGCAATGCTATGCTGCAAATTTGTAAGCAAAGTCCTAACATAGACCTCAGCGCTCAACAAATCTCAGTAAACCTCAAGCCCTCAATCCAATACAATCACAACTCCAGCCACATCCTGGGCGATGCCACGCAAGATGATACTTTTCTTATCATGTCCTGTACCCAGAGGGAAGCTTTCATCTTACCCCGAATAAGGGACCAATATACCCCCAATGAAAAATACTGCTCAACTAATTTGAAGCAGGCACGGTAGTAGGGCACGCCAGAAACGCCTTCGGAGCGAGCTTGACGCAGCCCGTCCTGGGAGAGAATTTCAATCTTGTTCCCCATCGTAGAGTATCTGGGCTGTTGGTGGGAATATTTTACATTAGGGGAGCTGGGGTGCTGACCACTTGGGACGCAGAACAAGTGCCTCAAGAGCTGAACCTCTACGAAGCGCGAACAGGCTGAACAGTTGCTTGAAGTTATGGTCTTAGATACCGGCGCCGGGCTTGCTCGACCTGGAGTGCTCGCTGGTGTGGAATCATTATTTTGTTCACTGTACTGGCACATTCTGATCGTCAAAGCCCACTCGTGGTTCTGCACCCCAACACCACACCCCAAAACCCAGAACCTTAAACCCCAAAACCCAAAACGCTAAATTCCCGCCCGGCCTGCTTGGGACGGTCCCACCCATTGCTAAGGTGGTCAGATGCAGAGGCCTCCAAGGCCTCCCACTGTTTTTCCCAGTAGTTACGGGTAAAGGCTGACGTGTTTCGTCCATGGGCAAACCGGAGTGATAATCGATATTCAAGTGGGAGAGCGGGAAGCGAAGAGATGATCTGGAGGTGAAACGGAGGGCGTAGCCCTGAGCCTGAACCGTAAAAGGAAGTAATTTCCTGTGATGTCTCACAGCGGGTTGGGAATCAAAAGTAAACCAATTTCGATGGATTTTCGGACGGTGTCCACGAGGTTCGCTTGGCGCAGGACGTGCCGACACCCACAGCTCCCTGGAGGTGGGGCGCGCGCAGGAAAACGCCCTAAGCCGTCAACCCAAAACCCCATACACCAAAACCTTTCAAGCCCCGAAAAAAATCAACTCCCAGAGCCCTAGACCCTTCTAAACTCCTTAAGGGTTGTTATGTAAGGGATTGTATAGGGTTTAGGGTTTCGGATTTAGGGGGTTATATGGAGGATTATATACGGGATATCTATTTGGATACGAGGAGTTTAGACTATGGCGCATACCATGAAGCCCGAAAAGGTCCCAAATCCATGCGTACAGCTGTCCCGCAGCTCGTTCAAGCCGCCGCCGCTCTTCAACCACGCCACTGCATCTGCAGCCGAACCAAAGCCGAGCTCCTCAATAGCCTGCGAGACACAGGCGTACCCATAGAGGTTCAGTATCTCCTTGTTAGTAGAACCTTGTGTTTTGATAGGTAGTACTTCGGATATCAGAAGTACCATTAGTTATTGGAATGCATAACGAGTTTACTACTACAAGGATGGACTCCCAGAACAAGTACTCAGTGGAACATAAAGCAGCTGTACATGAGATTCTATGCAATCATGGCATTGTATGGCCCCCTCAATAAGGCTCATGGAACCCTATATTTTGGAAGCCTATGCCAGTTCCTGCGTATATAAGGAGCTTAGAGCCCCTGAGCGCTGCAAGCACATGAACGAGCTGCTGAAAGTGTCACTTCAGGCAACGGCTTTCATTGCTCCTTTTCTTTGGATAACAGTTTCTAGTTCCGCATGACTGGCGCGGAGCCGTCTGGAACCGTCGCCTACCACCAGCGATTTGCGGCATGGCACCTAGAACCTCATCCCAAAGCCAGCTCTCAACTCCCAAGTGCCCACAATTGAAATGCTTGCTTTGCGAGTTTCAGGGCTTATACGGGTCTCGTGCAAGTCCTCTGCAAACACGTGCAATTGAATATGCACGCGCAGCTCTGGCAACTTTGCTATCAAAAACTGGGTTCAAGTTGAAGCAAGACGCTCAGCAACCATGCCTCATGCTAAGCAGGCAGTATACAAGCTGTACCAAGAGAATCAAAGATCTACGTAGCTCAGCTGGCCGCAAGCCAACTATCTACACATTATGCCGCATCGTTGTTCTTCACATCTTGCACGCTCTTATCTCAAGGTTAGTGCTCACCCGCATCTAGCGTGCCCCATGAGAACATGAACCAAACGAGCACGAGCGCGACAAGAACAATGAGCTCAACCGGTCCATGTGCCAGCGTGCGCATTTTAGGTCGTCTCCCAAGAAGCACGCCTGTCAGGTGGGAGTCCGCTGATATTTCGCATTACAGCAGGCAAGGCTTGCAGCCAGGCCGTTGCCCACGTGATCACACTATGTGACGCAGAAATACGAGTCTGCAACATTCCAGGGCAACCCAGGAAACCACCACGACTCTCAAGTCATAAGTCATACCGGCAAAGTGTCAGGCGTTGCTGAGCAATCATGCAAGTGGCGCAAGTAAATAGCGGAAGCAAGTACATACTAAGGATCCTTTAACCTACCAACCTCATCCCACCTTTTGAGCCTACTCTTGAGGGGATAGTATTGTAACCCCTAAGGCGCGGAAGTATCCCAGCCAATCGTTGCCACTTGGAGCTTGCATGTGCAGCGTGACATGAGGGGATTATGGGGACTCCTATTTGGGATTATATAGGCGTTCTATTCAGCATTATATTATATAGGGGTTCCGATGGGTAAGTAATATAATACTTTCTTCTTCTGTTCTTTACTATCACTCACCGTGTGTCCGCCCATCCCCTCACCTCAGAAAGTAGATAGAATATGGCTTTGGGTATACAATGATAAGATCCCCATATACACCATATTCTATCTACTTAAGGGGGCCTAAAGGTTAATGCTCCAAGCTCATGGCTATGCATTACGCATGGGCCGCATGGGTTTTGGGACATATCTATCAAGGTCCTCCCCAGACTTAAAGTCCTATCAGGCCTTATTAAGCCCTATATAATCCGGATGAACTCCTTAAACCCTGCAGGGGCTTATCTGTGGTAGGGGAGGGGGGAGGGGTATTGTAGCCACTTATCACAGTGTTCTTTAGAGAGGTCCCCTATGGCACACAAATAGCACTTTGGCACACCTCTGATGAAATGTGAGCGAGCATGGGAATTTGAAAAGACATGGATCATTGAAAACAACCATACGTGGAGGTCTGCGGGTACTTGAAACCGACTGGTCATTGTATCTATCGCTCAGATTGACTCCACCCCGCCTCCCAGGCCACTGTGATGCTTATTATTAGGTTGTAAGTATACAGTTCAAGTTGGGCCATAGTGTCCATGGACGTTCTACCATGGACATGTACATCCTGAGGAAAATTCTTGGGGTCCCTATCTTGAGGGTGTTGGGGTTTAGGGCTAAGGGGTTTCAGGGTTTACGCTTTGAGGATTAGGGTTTAGGGGTTAGGTAAGATGCTGCATCCGTTAATGAGTCCATGATAACCCCACGGGAGGCCTTTATAAGTAGGTTATCTAACCCATCAGCACCTGAAATCCGACAAAGTAGACCCTAAACCCTAAGCAGTAACGTAGCAGTTTCCCTTTAGGGTTTAGGGTTAACCTTTCCTTTTCCATCATATTCCTATAGAGTCCTTATATCCAAACCGCAAAAAAACAATGTTGTCGTTTCAATTCCTTCTTTCATTGTATTCAAACACCCAAAACCCTAAACCCAGAGGCAGCCTGAGCTGCACCCTCCGGCACGGAGATGTTGCAGTCTCGGTCGTACGTGAGCTCATAAAACTTGCCTTTGGCAAAACGTCACCCAAAGGTTCCGTGCAGGTACTACTCATAGACGTTAATAGACGTTAGGGTCCCGAGTCGGTATTATCTATAGGGTTTAGGGTAGTGAACTTCAACGTGGCAGTAGTACTGCCCATTACGCAGACGCCCTTGCCAACCTTGGAGATCGTTGCATTCTCGCGAATGCCTTGCTGATACTACTCCCTAGAAGCACTTCTTTGCGCCAATTTCACTGTGCCAGCCCTTCAAGAAACTTGCATGATGATTCCTTATGCTGCGCAGATGCTCATGGCTAGATGGGCGCACTGATTGCCCAAGCTGCAACATGACTTGAAACCCAAAACTCCAACAGAGCATTTCGCTTCCAAAAATGATGAGCGTCCAGACGCCACTCTGAAATCCTAGTAAGGGCTAGAGGCAGAGACCCCGTGACTACAGGTTTTGGGGTAGTCGCAAACAGCGCACGTTACGGGCAAAACATGGCACCGCATACCCCCGGCTTATAATTTCAATGCCCACGCTCCGACAGAAAGCTTGCATGGATGGTTGAATGCAGTGTTCCCCGGGCCCTTACCGCACACTCTTGCGCTACCGCCCAATTCTAAGTTCTGATCTTTTTAGCTACTATAGGTAAGCCTTCTTTCGCTATGCTGTCTAGCCTCCATACACAAAGAAAGAAAGCATCTACGGGAGGAACTGGCATGGTTTTGCGCTTGCCTGTCTGGTCTCCAAGACTTCAGGATAATGGCTTGTGTGCAGTTGCCGAAGAAACGTTTTCTTCTAGGGACCCAACATGGTAGTTTCCCAAAATCGGGGGACCCCAGTATAGACCCCAAAGTACTATCGTCCTTATTATAAGGCCCTTTACAATGGTACCCCACCTCAGCCCTCAAAGCCCAAACCTTACCAACCCTAAAATCTTTCAAAGCCCTGGACAGTCCTCGAAGCCTGAATGGCAGCCAGTGTACTCAAAAGGCATGGGACCCTCACCTCAAGTTTCATGCCTCCACCTCAAACTCTAAGACCTCGATTGCCGTAATCCCTCAACACTATACACTAATCCCTGCTTAACTAATTCCTACTTAATCCCTAAACCCCAAAACCGCCCTCATCCCCCCCCCACCCAGACCCCCTGAACGATCCAAAAAAAAAGAACCAGCTAATAATCTCCTAGTTTCCCCAATGTAGTAATGGGAGTGGGTTCCCATTTTTGGGTCCCAAAACTACACACCCTAAAACACTACAGTATCATTAGGGGTTCCATGTGTTGGATCCTTTAGGGGGTCTGGCTAACTGCCATCTTCCCCAAGGCCAGGCTGCGCATCAAAGCATGGCTTCGTTCAACCTCAGCGGATACCAAGGTGTGTTAGGTTTAGGGGGTTGAGGGTTTAGAGGTTGAGGGTTAAGGGTT
>CAJNIZ010036458.1:0-17173 GCA_905231905.1 Symbiodinium pilosum | reverse complement strand
AAACCCTAAACCCTATAACTATAACTTGCCCCAAGCAAGACCAAGGCTGCAACTGCTTCGACGTGGCCTCGCGCAGCGGCGCAGATCAAGGCGGTTCGGCGCTCCTCG
Source organism: Symbiodinium pilosum (assembly GCA_905231905.1). Lineage (NCBI taxonomy): Eukaryota > Dinophyceae > Suessiales > Symbiodiniaceae > Symbiodinium > Symbiodinium pilosum. Next base: position 17,065 of record CAJNIZ010036458.1, on the reverse strand, counting down.
CGGCGAATCACTGGGGTGCTTGGAGTTTTAGGGTTTGGGGTTTTGGGGTTTTGGGGTTCAGGGTTCGGGGTTTAGGGTTTAGGGTTTGGGGTTTAATTAGGGTTTAGGGTATCACAGGCTGCCTGGAGGTTCAGGGCAATTGTAACGCAAGTGTTTGGGGTTAAAAGAGTAAGGGTCAGGGTAAACATAATCCAAATTATTTAAGTTGCAGGGTGCATTTGTTCAAGGTCTCGGGTTTGGGGCCAGAATCTGTAGGATTCAGGACTAACGACTATGACTGTCTAACCTAACCACACAAGTCCCCTAATACGGCTCTAAGTGGGGCATACGTTCCAGTTGTAATTAATTGCGATATGCTTAACCTTTTTCTCCAAGCAGCTGTCAAGAAATCTACATTCAACTACCACAATAGGCTACCTGTACAGTGGAGTCATAGGGGTTATGTAGGGTTTGGGGTAGAATTGAGAACCAAATTTGCAAGTCACATGGAAATTAAATGAACATTTTGGGTTATACAGGGGGCTCTACAAAGGAATTTAAGAAACTTGACATAAGCTACAACAAGGTGGATCTATAGAAAACACTAGCGCTTCCTCATGATGGTAACTGAAGGTGCGCTTCTTCAAAGCCCGACAGGTCATGACCAGGATTTTCAGGTTTAGGGCGTCATTAGGCTTTCATAGGTTTAGGGTTTAGAGCAATTTTAGGTGGAGGCCCAAAATCATAATTCCGGGTTTTGTTCATAGTAACATGAGGGGACCACAGCTTCGACACCCGTGCCGAGGGATCCCATTTAGGCTGGGGATTCCCATTCTTGTACAGGAAGGATGTACTGAATCATGAGGACCTTCTGGAATCCATCCCGGCCAGCTCTTTGACCTTTGAAAGACCCTGAATCCTAAACCCTATATCCAAAACCTTAAACCCTAAACCCTGGGAATCCTAAATCCCGAGCCCTTAAACTTTAGGTGGACCCCCCATCCTGTAATAGTGGAATACTGGGAATGTAACAGGACCCCAATACAATCACCACTATCCCTTAGAATCACTATTGCTGGGTGGGGGCGGGGTCCTATAACCCTAAGCCCTAAATCCTAAATAGTAGCTTCCATTTTCTTTTCCCTTATCCCCACATATCCCTATATCGCCCACCTAACTTAAGCCCTACACCTAGCTGTCTGTCAGGACAGTAAAGCTCGAGCTCACCCTCTCATGGGGTGTCGGGTTAGATTAGGGTTTAGGGTTTAGGGTTCGGGGTTAAACCCCCTTCCTGGAAGCGATATCAAGGGGCTTTTACTTAGGGTTTAGGGCTGAAATTAAAACTCCCCCACCCCTTGATATTACATGCTTTCGATATGTTTGAGGATGCCACAATGGGAACATGTAATGTTGGAGGTAGTGCTTTTATGTTACTATGCGGTGATTGCTCGCTCACAATCATGGTTATTGGACTCATACGCGTGTGGGTCATTGTCTTCTTGTTGCCCTGAACCCTACGAAAACCCTCAACCCTTAGACCCTAAACCTGACCTTATCCTTGGCCCAGTGCCTTTCCCCCCTGAACCCTGAACCCTTAGCCCCCTAAACCCTTGCTCCTCGGTACGTTCCTGAACGTCGGCACCTTGGGCTGCCAACGCCTCACGAGCGGCGAATCTCACAGGTTGGCTGGATGCATTGATGAAGTTGAAGGCTTTGAGTCTTGACTCCTAGGATTGCACTTAGCTTGGAGTGCTTGATTGAACATAAGGGTCCAAGTACCTAATGAGCATATACGTCCGCAAACCTGAACTACTTCCAAAAGAGCAAGAAACAAATACAACCAATTATTGAATACTTGGGCCACTAGGCAAAGTCACAAATGTGAGAAGTAGAGACTTCCTTTCGACTGGGTGGCCAATTAAAAGGCTTCGCTTACAGATGACTTTGCGGGATTAAAACGAACCGCAGGGATCCAAATAGCACAAAGCAGGCAGGGTTTATAGGCGTCAGGGCCCAAAGTAGGTGTGAATTACAGACTTCAGGGCTCAATGCAAGCATTTTTCATAGACTTGAACCACACCCAGGGTCAGGCTTCCCAGCGTGAACCTGAACATGCCTGAAAAGCCCTGGCGCTGAAGGATTAGCTAGGGGCAGCGACAAGAGGTCCTTCAAAAGCATGACAGGCTCCCTGCGCTCCAAACAATATGGGAGTTTCCCTCAATTACGGTACTTTCTTGGGTGTACCTATCATAAGGATGGTAGCATTTGGGGGTCTATATTGGGCCCCGCTATTCATGAAAACTACCATATTGCCCTGGTTTTAGAGGGACTGTAGTCTTGATAGGGCTCTGCTGGCTTTGCAAGTTAATTTCTTGCAGGGTAGGCAGCCGAAAATCCTGCATAACTCCCTTCCTAAGAGCTCCTACGTAATCTCTTTTTGGGTTGTTCTGCATTTTTTGGGGTATGGGATATTCATACACTACTCAAAGTTGAAACACACAGGAGCCCCTGAGATGCGGGAAGGACAGAACATTGCCCAGTGCCCACAAGACGCACAGGCCCAAAGGGTGTGTTTTTTTAAACTTTCTACAACCCTCAGACTCCCTGCCCAAATCCTAAACCCTAAACCCCGTGTCTTCTTGCAGAAGTCCTCATCCCCTTTAGCCTAGCGGAATAGGGGTTTGAAGCACGGCCCTTCTTTGGAAAACCATCCATCTCAACCGTCATTTGGGTCAGGTGAGGTCTAGGGTTTAGGGTTTGGCCACCCCTCAACCCTGCAAACATGTATTGGGATCCGAACTACCCTCACCTTTACTCCCCCTTCCCACATACGTAAATCCTGTTCAGGGCTCGTTTAAGCCTTTTTTGGGGTCCGGTGTGAGGCGGGGTGTAGTATATAGGACCCCCTATCAACCCTAAACCCGTAATCCCTTTCAGCCAAAAAAATCGAACCCTGGGTGTAGGGTTAAGGCGTTAAGGTTTCTTTCAACCCTGTAAATCTTGTAAACCCTTATACACCCTATGAAGCCCTGTAAACCCTTTTTGAACCCTATAAGCCCTAAGAAACCAAGCAAACATCAACTCCGAGAAAGCTGTTGCCTCCAATCTAATAGAAGCTGCTTAAATAACTTTCACCAAGATGAACAAGTTGTATAGTGGTTGTATAGGAGATATGGTAGTTCCCTCTGAATAGGGTACCCCAATGTGGACCCCCAAATACTATACTTCATGGGGGCCCCCAAAAAAGGGACCCTTAATTTTGGGAAACCCTACACCCAAACCCTAAATCCTTTATAACCCCTATAAAACTCCTCAAACCCTAAACCCCAAACCACAAATCCTAAACCTCAAACCCTGAATCCTAAACCCGAACCTTAAACCCTATAAACCCTAAACATTGGGAAACCCCCAATATGAGCTATAGCCTAAACTCCTATACCCCTTGATAACCCCTATAGTAGTCCCCTATATAATCCCTTACATAACCCCGCTTTAAGGAGTTTAGACCTTAAACTCTAAACCCTGTACCCTAAACCCTGATCCCCTACAGAACCCCCTCAAAGGAGTTTGGACCCCTATAAACCCTAGAAACTCTAAACATGGGGAAACCCCCCCATATGCAGGCCTCCACCACATCAGCGAAGCCGCGTTCTGCAGCTACGTGGAGCGGGGTCCGGCCGCCGGCCGCCGAGGGACTGAACAGGACTAGGGTTTAGGGCTTATAGGGTTTAGGATGTAGGGTCTAGGGTTTAGGGTTTAGGATTTAGGGTCTAGGGTTTAGGATTCAGGGTTTAGAATAACTTATGGTTTGGGGTTTAAGGTTTGAGGTTCATAGGGTTTCTAGGGCTTAAGGGCTTTAAAGGGTTGATAGTCTTTGGAGGGCGTATTAAGCTTTGGGTTCTATAGCCCGAAGGGTCTTATATGGGAACCCCACATGAGCTCTAGTCTAGACTCCTAGTATCCACCTTAGTAAGCCTTAGAGTAGTCCCCTACATAATCTATAAACCGCTTTGAAGAGTTTAGATTATAGCTCACATGGGCCCCATGGGTGGGTTTGGATTCAGGAAGTTCAGGACTTACGGAAAGGGGCATTTCTCACGAGAGAGCAAGCTAGGGAAGTCGGGGATTGCCAGGAGTTTATATGGGGTCCCCGTTAAGGGTTTGGGTTCCGGGATGGCTTGGTGTTGTTTTTGCGTAACTCCTGAACCCTAAACCCTAAACCCTGTACCTTCCTTAAGACATGACTTTTCGCCAGCCTGCCTTATCAAAAAGGAAGAAGAACACCTCTAGAAGAAAGCAAGGTTGGGGGGCATACTATAGCTAACTAGTACCAATAAAAGGAATGAGAGCAATCATGACTTTAAAAACATTTCTAACATCATCATCAAGCATGTAAAGGTTTCAGACTTCTGAAGCAAGTCCTCCAATTAAAATGCAGACATAGGATGAAAAGACTCTGAACCCTTCAGAGCCTTTTGTTCGCGCTGAAGGCCTAGTTAGACCATGAAGGCAATGCCCAAAGCTTCCCCCATAACCAGAAAACAGGCATGGCAACGGTTGCAAGCGCAAGGCAGCAATAGTAAGACTAGCCTTTGTTTAAAGCGACAACAGTCATTCTTTAAAAGGACAACAGTCACACATGTTGCCAGACCTTGGGCAGTGGAACGCGGAGCTCGCGGTTTCAATCAAAGTGGCGGTGAATAGAAGCAATCTTCACAAACAAGCAACACCGGTAAAGGCTACGTGCTGGTGGTTTAGGAGCATGCATTCAGGCAGAGACGTCAGGCTCACGGTTGGAATTCAACATCGAATCTATCCAATCAAATTTGCTGTGGTCTCAAGGAGAAGCTGTCGCCTGCCCGTGCAGTGGAATGAAACTAGGAAGAGCGAGGACAATAGTCTAAAAGGGTGGTTGTCAAAATTATGGTCCCTTTTTGGGTACCCCAAATGTTAGGTGCCGTGTTATAACAGGGTACCCAAAAAGGGACCACAATTTTGACAACCACCCATATGTAAAGGCAGTGTTGGAGGGCAGTCTATTCATCATGGTACGTGGTGGTTAACCAAGTTACCCGGCTTTGGCTGGTTGAACTTAGGTTGGAGCCCCATCAGTCTCCTCAAGCCCTGAAACCCTATGTTCCCCAGTAACCAATTACTAATAAGGGTACCCTTTTTCCTAGTGTTCAGCTTTCATAAGGAGATCCCAAGATAAAAATGGTAGAAGGGTACTCGTGGGGTACCTAGAACCCCACCTGATAACTACCCACCTGGAAGGTCCCTGGATCTGTTAATGCCGTTTTGGTCGAACCTCAAGCTGTAAAGTAGTCAAGGGCTTGGACTCAGGCTGCCGATTGATCTTGTGGGAGAGAAGCAGCTCGACCACTTGCGCATGCCCTGCACGTATTCAGTCAATTGCTTCCCCATATGGTGGTTGTCAAAATTATGGGCCCTTTTTGGATCCCTATTATAATACGGCAACCTAATCCCAAAAAGGGACCATAATTTTGACAACCACCCATATAGGGGCTATACAGGGTACTGTTGACGGATATTGGTTTATGCATATAATATGGCTTTGGGTTGAATCAATACGGGCTCGCAAGTTAGGCCAGCTGGGCTATCCAGACCGTCGCGCCCAATTAGGATCCCGAGGAAATGCAAGTACAACGTGCGTAACAAACGTGCATACTTGTAAGTAATAAAGCCCCCACCCACCCACCCACCCACCCACCCACCCACTGATACTGACCATAGAAGATAATGGTACTGACGTGCCCGGTTCCTAGCCTGGACCCCTATGCCCTACCCATAATATCTTCCGTATACAAAAGTAGGTACCCAAAAAAGGGGTAGGGTATAGAGGTCCAGGCAGGGCGGGGCCTGTGCACCGATATGGCTGCGCGCTTACGAAGATGCTGCACGCCTTTCCCGTCGCAAATTGCCGCATGTCCAACCTAAACCCTGAACCCTAACCCTGAACCCGAAACCCAAGACCCCTATCCCCCCAAGGTGGACACCGTCAGGTGCGGTAGGGCTGGGCTGCTCGAAGTCTGCATCCACCCCATCAGCCGTCTCAACACGTGTTGCAGCTTCCCCCTCCCACTATTGCACGAGCTGGTCTGACCACGTCTCCCAAAAGGCTTGCTCCGCACAGGTGAGCCTCAGGGTTTAGGGTTCAGGATTTCGAGTTTTACTTTTATGGTTTCAGGTTGAGAGGTTAAAGTTTAGGGGCACGCCCGTGCCTTTCGGGTGGAGGCCGCAAGCTTACACATCCATCTGTGCAAAAATCAGTCAAAGCAACTGTAACATGAAGCTGCGTCACATGATCGCAGCGGGTCGAGGTCTTTAAGCGTCATACCTGAGCAGGCACGCTGTAAACATCCGAGGTATAGCCTAAACTCCTACATCCCCCTTACTAACCCCTATAATGTTCCACTATATAACCACTTTGAACGAGTTTAGCCGAGAGCTCATCTGAACCACTGTCTAAACTCCTAGTATCCCCCTTAATAACCCCCATAGTAGTCCCCCATATAATCCCCTATATACCCCACTTTAAGGAGTTTAGACTATAGTTCATCTGGACTCAAGTTTGTAGTGAGCAGAAGGAGCTCGGGCTTTTCCCAAGAGATGCGCCGGCAAAGAGGTTGGTTCTGGGTCCTTACTGGGAGACAAGTAAAACCAATAACTTCATGTTTCTTGATGGGATTAGTACATTAGAAACTGAGAAGCGCATGCAGGGTTACTTTACTTAACGGAGCTGCTACTAATAAATGGCTCAGGTACCCCCAAACGAAGTCTGCATCTTGCGCCCCAACTGCTCTGATCCCTATTACTGTAACTATTTGCATTTCGTATAATGCAGCTAGTACTGCTATTCATGTCTGGAAACCCAAGATAATAGCGCTTCTTGGAGTTCATTCGGTACATATACCCCAGTTGCATGTACAGCAGGAGGAAACATAACGCAAGTATAGTTCTAACTAGGAGATTCAGGTGCTTATCATTGTGTTCAAAGAAGGGTTTTAAGTAGATTAGGCTGACCAAGCCCCTTCTTCCCCTAAGATATTTACCTGGGGAGCTCCAAGTACTGCAATAAGCCCCTCACCCTTGCACACTGCCAGCCCTTAGCTACAGGGCTGAAGACCCAAACTGAAACAGAGTCCCGCAATCCACAAGAAATCGGCCGGAAGTTCACTGGTTCCCCCAGGTGGATCCCAGAGCCCACGGAATCGAGACGAAGGTCCTAGTTTCTTCCTGGTATCCCTCTGATCCCTATGCCCACGCCAACCATAGCCCCAGACCTAAGTTCTGAACCCCGAGCCCCTTTCACCCTACACCCCTCAGCCCGACCTCTTTCGGCTGCCGCGTGCAATGGAGTGCTGCCGTCCTGCGTCAGCATTTCCGGGCCGAAATAATGCTTACACCATGTTTGGGTTTATTTGAGGTAGCCTTACCATAGCTACACACAGAATCCGTGACCATGATACTTGTAACTAACGTTAAGGCCCTTAACGTCCACTTAGAGACACGCTAGACGGTCTCTAAGTTAGCCACGCAAGGAACTACAGCTCATACCCAAGATCGCACGCATTCTTGCTAACTCTACGTGCCTCTTCCTAAACTGCCAGGCTAAGTATTTGCTCTATAGTCACCCTTAAGTAGATAGAATATGGGGTATATGGGGGTCTTATTGTAATATACCCAAAACCATAAGGGGGACTATACATCCCCGTTTACTCTACATCCCTCAACCCTGAACCCTAAACCAAACCCCACACCCCAAACCCTAAATCCCTAAACCCCAAACAGTCCGCACGGACCTGAAGAGGCCTGCTACGACCCACTTCAGCTGTAGGGCCTAAGTACCCATTCCGGACTCCAACCTTGAATTGGGTTTAGGGTTTAAGGCTTTAGGGTTTATAGGGTTTAGGGTTTGGGGCTTGAGGGCTTTAGGCTTCATAGGGTTCAGGATTTGGGGCTGCAATGTAGACCCCTTATGAATAACCACCCCCCCTCCTTAATAGGGATCATAATAGGGATCCTAATATTAAGGCCCGTATAAAGACGGGGGGTTTATTCATCATCATGGGTCTACATTAGGGTTTAGGGCTTGGGGAATATGATACTCCCTTCCAAAAGGCCTCAGCTGGCGCATTTCCGTCGGCCTTGCACTCTAACCTCGATTCAGGCTGAAGTAGGAGGCTGCCCTATAATGGGGGGCTACGTAGGTTGCTTAAGGTGGGTAGGGTTAAGAGTTTAGGGCTTAGGGATATATGACCCCGAACAGCCCTACAAATACCTTAAGATTTGACAAGAGTTAGGATTGAAGGTTCACAGTTTAGGGTTGCAGGTTGAGGGCAGTTTAGGCTTCTGAAAAATGCTCCTTATCACCTCTATCTTTCAAACGAGGCCATACAGTACGAGGTCAATGTCTGGGGTTGCTTTGCAGGCATGCCTAAAATGCGCAGCATACTCTATATGCGTGTTTGATATGTTTATACATGCATACAACTCTCGATCCATGCGCATGGTTAGCCAAGTGCCCCATGCTGCTGCATTACTTGCCTTCAGGAGATCTGAGTTTGTAGTAAGGCTTGCCAATGTTTGAGGGAGCTGGATTAGGGCAAAAATGTAAACCCTCAATCTTTTAGCCCTTGAACCTCAAGGAAATCAATTTTGAGAAGGTGTTCTTTAAATAGGCATATGACACGTTGAGCAGAGATTGTATACCCGAAATGCTCCCCCGACACTTGTGGGCTCCTTCTTCACATGGCCAAAATATCTGAAGGTCCTCAGCATGTACTCTTTTCGACACCTAAAGTCCAGATGCTAAGAGAGAACCCTTTCCACGCAAATGCGTTTGGAATAGATCGCGCATAGCTGTACTTGCTTGCGCCACCCTCACCCCAATCTCTTCCAAAATATTGAGGGGAGGTAGGGCGTAGTTTTAGTTCAGCTCTGAACCTATATTGCTATACCATCTTACCAACTCATGGAAGGCGTAAGTTCACCCCATCTGCATACTCCAGTGCAAGATACCCCCGTTTCGCTCCGACTCTTCTAGATGCTGAAGCCTCAAACTCTACAGTCCAGAAGCTCTAGAACATCCGAGGATGGTTCTACAAACATGACACATGGCAACGATAGAACTTATGTCCAGAAGGGCCCCTATGATGGACACTAAAAATCCTGCGTCACCTGAGCACGCATAGGCTTACGCATGGTCATGCAGGATTTTTTGTGTCAGCGGTATGTAGACACTTTAGGATCTAAGTGTATAGGTACCTGGCCCCTTCGGGAACATAAACAACACAGACCCTTAGGGCAGCTGGGAAACAGCACCGCAGCTGCGCCGACATGTCCTCCGAAGCCTGGGAGAAGGCTTCCGGATGTAAAGTCCCCAATTAGTAGGTAGAAGATGGCCTTGGGTATATTATAATAAGATCCCCATATACTCCATCTTCTATCTACTTAAAGGGGGACTATCGGGCTTAGGGTTTGCAAGCCTCATGAGTCGAAGTGCATAAAGTATCGGCACTATCGCAAATAAGAAATATATACCCTCGTTCTGTTGGCTCATGATATCCGCGAACTGGGAAGCCACATGGTGACCCTAATGTACCGCAATCCTTACTATCGGGGACTCCCTCTAATTTCGGGGAAACACCATTCTTCCCTAACATAAGCAAGTACTACACGCACACATCACGTAAGCGTAATCATCATAGCTGTTACTACTACGCTTCAGAAGAATAATGAGAAGGTTTGAGTCACTGCTCAAATTCCTGGCTTCTCTGCATATCTCCCATGGAAAATAAATCCTTATGGTCGTGCGCTCCGTGCACAACCCTTTCCGCATTTCCAAGGCCAGGTATCATTCCTAGTCTAAAGCCCTGTCGGCCAAACACCCTAGAAATCCTGCCACCCTTTTCACCCCTGAACCCCTCAACCCTCTCTTCCCCTTGGGCGGGGGAAATGGGCGCACAATCATTTTTCGAGTCGCGGGACAACGGATCCTTATGCGATTTCAGGTTTGGCCGGCGCTGGGCGGACAATCCTACAGGGTATAGGGTATAGGGTTCAGCATTTGTGGAATAGTGGGGCTTCCCAAAAGGGGTATACCTTCGGACCCGTTGAAGGGCTTTTAGGGCTATGCAGGGATAAAGTTCTGAGGACTTCTAAAACAGCTTACTCCCAGAAACCCCAAGATGTATCCCAGTTATGTACGGACGTCTAGGGGCCTGTTTAATCATGGAGGCTTTGAGGATTACGCAGCACGCTTCTCGACATCGCGGTAGCCGTAAAAACCTAAGATAGGGGTTGGGATCAGGCCCAGGGTTTAGGATATGGAGCTACTTACATAAAGCATATGGGGTTGATCTGAAGGAGCTACCGTGGACTGCCATATGTCTGGCTATGGGCATTTGACGCATTCGCCTGCAAGACCAGGGGCTAGAGTCTGGCAAATGAGGGAGGAGGTTCTCGGAAAGATAGGACTACAGTAGAAACTTGAAAGTTGGGACACCGGTATTCCCCTACCCCATAAAAACCTGGCTGTTTGGAACATTCCAGACTCTTGGCGTGTACTGTGAAAAAGTAGGGTCCAGAATTTCGGGTTCAGTGCTTGAGATAGGCTCCTCTGCCATAGTGCAAAAGGAGTTTTCCAAGAAAAGGCTAAGATCTTTAGTTTCCTCCTGTGACCTGGCGCTGTGTGTATTAACCCTAAGACGAAGGGGGCTTGTCAAAAGTAAAAAGTTCGGGAGAACCACACGTTGACCTGACGGAAATACCAGCAAAGTAGACTTGCAAAAGTATATGTTGTACGTAACTATAGTTCAGGACAAGGCACCGTATGCTGCAACCTGCTCATAATTTGACTGTTGCCCGAGTGTTGGGTACTACAGGCCTCGAGTCTAAACCTCAAACCCCTACATGAAGTATAGTCTAAACTCCTAGTATCCCCTGCATTAATAACCCCTGTCATGCTCCCCTGTATAATCCCCTATATAACCCTTCCTGAAGGAGTTTAGACTGTAGCTCATATGGTGCGGGTACACAGTTACAGTGAGGGCTGGTGGGGGGTGTTCCGCCGCGCCAGATGCCGGGCTCCATCCGCTGTACCAAACCATGCAAAATGGGTAGCTAACCCCCGAGGACTTCGGGCCCAAGGGTTGGTGTTGAGGGGTTGGAGGTTTAGGGTTAAGGGAGGGGTTTAGGGTTAAAGGGGGGGTTTAGGGTTTAGGGTTGGGGGTTTAGGGTTAAGGGAGGGGTTCCTACGCCTCAAGAGTATGTAAAATGATAGCCCAAATTCCCAAAAAATAGACCCAAAAGCCATTATTCTACATACTTTTGGGGTTCAGGTTAGGGTTGAAGTTCGACTCGTGAGCCGAAAGGCCTCAAGTTTGGAATTCCATGCTGAGCGTGAATTCAACATCTTGCGCTAGATCTGGGGGCGATGGCTCTGCAACGTGTCCTTTATGCGTTGGCATACGTAGGCTTTCTTATTTCGTAGACGCGAGGGCAACATTTATCAAGTCGTAAGATGAGTTGTACAGCGCTCGTGCTACTTCTCCAGTCTCCTGTCCGTGAAACTATATACACTTACAGGACATTGGACCAGCCGAAGCTAGGTAATTTCTTTCACAGCACACAGAAGGGTTTCATCGGAGTATTTCCAGCAACACCAGAACTGATCACACCTGCGGATTCCGAGGACTCATACCTCTCTGCAGAGCATTTCTTCTACTTTCTCAAAATGCGACCCTACGGTCAGGACTAGCCTATCTGGGGTATGTACAGGAGAAAGGCCCGTCCGTTGGGGGGAAGCGCGAAAAGCGAATCATGTCGAGGTGAACCCTTTCTAAGGAGCCCGTGCAGCAATCTACGCAGCTCTGGCAACATGGAACCAGCTTAGTCTTTAGAACGCAAAACACTACTTTTTGCGGGATTTCGGCTGAAGTGCGTTTTCGGATTCTTGGAACCTTACTGCGAAGGTCAGTTGCGCTGTTGAAATTGTCTGGTCAGGGCTTGAGTTTGTGGACCTCCTGGGCTGGGCCCTATGTGCGTGCTACTACCTTAAGGTTTTATCCGAAGCAGCGAGCTACCTAGGCAGTAGAAACACAGAACATTGAAAAGCTGCACGTCTGAACTCCAGTGCTAGTCCGCGCGGGGATATGCTCGGCATTCCGCGCACGAACTGGATGTAGGCGTTGTGAAATCTGGCAAAAACACAGGGGTATCTTGTGGACGTTGCTCTTGGAGCTTGACTGCGCTTACACAGGCACTTGCAAGAGTCGCAATCTTGAAATCTCAGAACTTACTTGAAGTGCTGTCAAGGTGGCCCTAACCCTGAACCCTATGTGTCCAGGTCTTTACTGCAAACTCTCAGAATCGTTCCCACAAGCTATATGATCTAATGCGTGCTACTTGGAGGGTCAGGGGGGCTTAATAAGTAGGTCAACAACTAGGGTTATTATATGGGTTATAGGGGTTATTAACCTACTTACTAAACCCTAGACCCTAAACCCTAGACCCTGGTTATAGGGGGTAATAACCTACTTACTAAGTCCCCCTGACCCCCCAAGTACAACCAACAATCACAAGTACCTGAATTCTCAGCCCCCGGAATCCGGTTTGAATATGTTCGCATGTAAATACTACGTGGCACTTAGGACCCCTACTAAGGGTTAACCCTTAGGTACCTAAAATAGGAATATAAGGGAATCCCAAATGGTTAAGGGTCTAAGGTCCAAGCTAAGTCCCAAGGAGAATAGATCAGCATCCAAAATTGCCCAACCTTGCCACCCATGCATAGAACCCACATGCATTGTTAGGTTCAGTACATAATCTATTTGTCATCCAACTGCAATGGTGGGTCTATTTCTAGGGCTACGCATCAGGATGCTAGATGCAAGACTTTCATGGATTGAGCGCTAGATCTCCCAACGCTCGAACCCTTAACCTAAGCCTCACCCGAAACCTTTTAAAAGGTTGGCGCAACCCTAAACACGGAACTGGAACCTTCCGGAAAAGCCACAAGCTTGACCCCTGTCGGCACTGCACCAAAACATCTGGCGATTTCGGTTCCGGAGCACCTGCTTTCCTTTCGTCTAAAACAAAAGCCTAGGGATGTGGGTTCTGGGTTTGCATTTGCAGTTTGAGGCCTGGGGGCCTTCATAACGAGACTCCCATTGTGAGGCTGTCACTTGGAGTTGTTCAGCCTTACAAATCTACCTAGGACCATGACGAAACCTTTAGGTAATCTAGTAGTTACAAGGGACTAGAGGGTATTGCATAATTATACGCCGTACCTTGACGTTGACTGCTACTTACATTGGTCGCCAAGCTCACCCACATCCTAAACCCTTCATGCAATTTGTTCACCTGGAGCTCGAGACTACCCAAATAATGGCCTTGGCCCCGAAATACTGGGTCTACAGGGAAGTATGATGAGTATTTGGGAGGAGGTAGCTGTGTTGATCCACTTGTAAAGCTATATGATGGACCAACAACAACTTGTGCAACAGGCTCTGCTGAAAAAAGCCCCAGCTTCAACACATCACATTTCTTGATGGGTAGCCCCTCTTGCTCGCGAAACTAAATATGGTAGGATGCTGATTCTGGTCCTACATACTAACCAGTATTCCCAAGGAATCACATCTTCACTTACGGAAATCACCGCAAACCATGAGAAAAATCCTACTTTGCGTAGACTCAAGCCCTGATTTGCAGCCTCCAAACAGTATGGCTCTGTGAGGGTTGCCCAGAATGAGCGAGATTTTTTGGGGGTCCCCATAATAAGCATGTAGTATTTGGGGATCTATATTGAGGTACCCCTATTTTGGGAAACTACCTTGTCTTGGCCTCAGAAGCCGTAACCGTGACCCTGATTTCCAAATGATTTGTCCCGCTTTAGGGGTCACGTTCGCCGAAACTTAACTTCTAAATCCTGAAGTGTAAAGGGAAAGCAGCAGGAGCTCACGCCAAGAACCCACCAAGAACCCATCTCGCAACAAGAGGGTGCAGCGACGCAGGTGCTAAGGTGGGGGTATTTCTGGGCCGAGCATCCCATAGCGTTCAGGGATTTTGCAGCCTTCTAAGATTCCCAAGAACCACTTAACCCTGAACCTGAATGAGGCTCAACCTTTGAGGTTGGGTTGACCTAGTGTTGATGTTGTTTGGGTTGAGGCCCGGCTGCAGAACATGCTACTGCACCAGCACACTGCGCATTTGCAGTGCAGCTGCACAATGTCAATCCTAACCCGGTGAGGCATCATCTGACGGCTTCCTTTGAGCCTCTCGTTTCAAGGACGGTTAGCACAACAATAGTCAACTTTCAAGATAACCAGTTCAGAACGTGATAATTAGGACAAACAATAGCGATCGCAATGAGTGTGATTATGCGTGAGATAATTCCCGTGAAGCCCAAATACCTACCTACATGGCGAGCTACTGTTCCTGTAGTCCCTATACAAATCCATGCCACTTGCAAGCTGGAAACTGCTACGTAGGTAACTGGGCTTCTACCTGGAGGACCATGGTGTTGGACAGTTTAACAATCGGCTCTAACGATCAAAAAATCAAGTAGAACTACTTCTCCTCGCATTGGGTTATGAGTGGATTTATCAGCAGTTACTACGTACTCTAATTGCAATGGACCTCCAAGCAGGGATTAGTTCACACCACTATGCCTCGGAAGATAGCATGCGAAGCTGAGTTGCGCATGCATGCTACACTGGGGATCGTGTGCAACGCCGCTGTTGGTAGCAACTTTGCGGTTCCGGGCTTAGGGGCTTTAGGGGTTCTATGGGAATAATGGAAATGGAAAGGAACATGGAAACTGTTATAATGGGTTATATTAGGGTCGTATAGGGTGCAGGGTTTGGGGGGTTTGGGTCTTGAGAGTTCCAAACTGAGGGCTGGAGCAGTGAGAACCTGAGCACTGGCAGTTATGGCTCAGGGCCTGAGATTTTGGGTGTGCAGGGGTCAGCGTACAGTAAAGTTTCATGTGAAGGCTAAGAGATCAAGATGTGGGGCCTACAGGGGTCAGAGTGTCATTAAGGGCTAGAGGCTCAGGATTTCCGATCTACAGCCAATCGGGCGCTTAACCCTAAACCCAAATCCCTAAACCCTAAGGGGTAAGGGTTAGGGTCTAAAGGGCTTGGAGATTCTAGGTCTTAGCCTGGGTAGCTTTGGGGGCCCTAGATTGTGTGAGCTATAGTCTAAACTCCTTAAAGAGGCTATATAGGGGGCTAGATAGGCGAGCATTATAGAGATTATTCAGGGGGAACTGGGAGTTTAGACTGTAGATTATGTGGGGATTCAGGGTAGGGTAATGAGCCCTGAATCCTAAACACCAGTAATTAAGGACTTTGGGTGGCTTAGGGGTTTCAGGGGTACACTCCTCTTCACGCACGATAGGCCAGGCTTACAGCAAGGTGCACGAGGCCTGCCGCTTGCTCCCGGTTTAAATGTAGACTCCTCCCCTTTGACAGGGATTCTAATAGGGATCCTAAT
This sequence comes from Symbiodinium pilosum, assembly GCA_905231905.1. Taxonomy (NCBI): domain Eukaryota; class Dinophyceae; order Suessiales; family Symbiodiniaceae; genus Symbiodinium; species Symbiodinium pilosum. The sequence goes on along the minus strand of CAJNIZ010036458.1, from coordinate 1,567 downwards.
ACTAATGCCCTGAAAAGGAGGGGATGTATTTACCACGGGTCTACATCAGGGTTTAGGGAAGCTTCCAAACTGCGGGGATCCCGCGCGCCAGCTCTTGAAAGCCCCGGTGCAGAGGCAGCCACCAACAGCGGCGGGTAATGAAAGTGCAACAGTCTGCGAGTCTCAATTAAACCTAGAGGACCGTAAATGGACCCTTTCAGGGTTCAGGGCACAATGATGTTTGAGGCGTAGGGCTGTTGAGAGTATTTCTTGCCCAAGTCTGATTGAAGTACGAAACATTGCAGACACTCCCAGAATTTCAGAAACCGGGTCACGGGCAACTACGTGGGGCTATGACTATACCCATCGAGGCTACGTCCAGCATGTCCTAGCCATACATGGAGGACCGCAAACCTACCTGGGTGTACTGTACTCCAGGAACTGCATGGCCCACGAGTCCATTCCTTGGGGGCAGCAAAGAGGCAAACTTTACATCCTGAAATCATGAAACTTAGCTACGCGTTCCCCCAAAATGAAGGGCCTCCGAAGATTGCACGCCCGATCTGGGAAGTCCTTACACAACATTTCAATGAGAACCTGAAGTCCAGCGGACTGCTAGTCCAGTGACACATGAGCTAGAGTCTAAATTCCCAGTATCCCCCTTAACAACCCCTATAGTCTACATACTCCCCCATATAATCCCCCTTTAACTATAGGGCACATGCGCATGGCGAAAGGTCTCTGGTATCAGGACATGCCTACATGCTTGTTTCAGGTGCCTTCTGCTTAGACAACTTTGAAGATCAACATGCGCATGACGCTCATGAATCTTTCAGTGCTCCGTAATACTATGAGACACCGATGCTGCCTATGAAGATAACTGTCAGAGACTGTAGGAATTTCGGGTACTACCTGGTTAAAAAAAAAAAACTAGTTCCCCTACATAGCCCTAAAGCCTATCGACCACAATGCAAGCCCAGCTTGAATTTCGCTTCCAACTCATTTTGCAAATTTGATTCTACAGTATTGGGAGAATATTAACCGCAACCCTGCACATCCAGATATGATCAGATATGCCCCTATATCACCCTCTCTCCCTGGTCCATTCAGGCCTTAAGGAAAGGTGAAGCTTGGAAACGGGCGTCTTAGACGCCAGCCTCGTTTGTTGCTCACTCCTTATCTCTCTTTCATTGGCGGGCTGCGGCGGAAGACCAAAGATGTGCCCTACCGAGGAGCCTTCGCCAGTTCAGAAATAGCGGGCTTAGGCCTGCAGAACTTATTGCTCAGCAAACAGGATGTGAGCTATAGTCTAAACTCCTAGTATCTCCCTTCATAACCCCTATACGAGTCCCCTAGACAATCCCCTCTATAACCCCTTTTAAGGAGCTTAGACTATAGCTCATGTGAGCAATGTTCTGTTGGTGGTTGAACCTAGTAAGATAATTTTCCTTATATAAGATACTATACCCAAAAGGAGGATACAATCTTACTCTATATTGGGTACCATAGTATCCCCAAATAAAATACTACTCACGTGGGCGTTTTACGACTGGGAGGCATCTGGGACCCCAGTAATGTTGAGAAGCAC
>CAJNIZ010036447.1:50854-67751 GCA_905231905.1 Symbiodinium pilosum | reverse complement strand
CTTTAGGATGGGGATGCTCGAAATAAATAATTTTCATTTGATAATGATGATCGAAATAAATATATAGAATCGCGGATTTGATCATAATTTAACGGACGACAGATCTTGATCTACGCTCGGACGTTTTTCAGAGAGATAAAATGAGCAGAGCAGCAGAATATATAAAATATAAGATACAAAGATAACGTGCTAGATATTTCAATATTGGGCATTTCTTCATCATAGAAAAAAAATCTTAAATTATATTCTTAAATTATTTTCTATTAATATGAATATTAAGAGATATTTTCATAGATTCATATTATTGATCATGATAAATACCACAATAATATAGATTAGATAGAATAGATGATGGCGCTAAGGAGAATAGAATACCTAATAATATATATTTCTGGATATGCTAGGAAAGATATTAGACATATTTGCTATATGATAAGATGAGATGATTCAAATTGGCAATGCTATGAGGAAATATTTAAAGGTAATAATATCATATATGAATTCTTTCTTCTATTTCTTCATAAGAATATCTTGCAGACTCTTCATTTTTAATGAAATTTCGTAATCTCGTCATATCCACGGGCGAGAACGGATCTTAATTCTCATATAGCTTTTAAGCTGATTATCTTGGTTGAAATTTTTAATGAATGAGATTAGATATTTGGCATTATATATTATTGATAAGATTATATTTGTCTTGTTTTTATCATAGGAGATCTGCATTTCGATTGATATATCTATAAATTATTTGATTGGCTGTAAATCGGAGCTTAAGAGATTCTGGAGACGAATTCATGAAAAAGATTCGTTAAGAATTGGGATCATTCTTCTATTTCAAGAATAATCGAAATACGATCGGAAATCGAAATACGATCGGAAATCAAATTCGTATCCGTCATTTAGAAGATACGTAGGAAAAAGAAAATATAATAATCGCGTGCATAAACCTGCACGCGCGCCGATTTGAAGGATTTCTCATAACGAGATTTGCAAGATTCTTTCATCAGATAATGCCATATCACGTCGAATCTAATAAGATTACGATATAATAACAAAGATTTTAGAAAATATAGAAATACGAAGATTCATAGAAGATTATCTATCTCTCCGATTTATATCTATATGAATAAATGACGGAAATATTTCATAATTTATATTCATGAAGAATTCAAGGGAGATCTAGATCTAGCTATTTTCTTCCCGGATAGCCTAGAAATTACGAGCAAATTTTCTTTTTCGAAGAATTCTTTCACTTCATATTTTATGGCGTCAGAATTGAGAGGCAACGATAAATTGATATCCGAATTTATATGATTAATATATCGTAGATATATTTATAAATATCATAAGATAAGATCTATAATGATGAATTCAAGGAATCGAAATCGAATATCTTTATATAGAGATCCGAATAAATTAAAGAATATTCAAATTTTCAGATTATTTTTTTTTTAAAGATTTACTCGTAATAAAATATAATCGTCGTCAAAGAATCGTTATATCTTTCTTATAATATCTCTAGATAGATAGGAATTAATATTTATTCCCATGCCATAGACTGAGGGAGATTATAGCGAATGGGAAAGGGATTTTTTGATTTTCTTTTCGACGGTCCGGAGATTCTAAGAACTCACGATATTTGCTCGAATAAATAGAATAAGAAAGATTCTTTTATTTTAATGGGGAAATCATAGACGATACGATCTATATCTAGGAATTTTTTCATAGATTATCGAGATTTTGAAATCTGGGCAATTCGAATTTATATATAAAGATTCATTCAATAATATCAGATATTAGATAATATCGAAGTCGTCATAATTATTCATATTATTTTCTCATATTAATCTAGCTAATGAATTTTGAATTAATGATTTCGAAGAATCATATTACGAAATGATATCGAGAATATCGGATTCCTATAATCTTATTATCTTCATAGAAGGATTTCTCGAATGAATTTCAGATCGTTCATCTAGATTTATATCTTATAATTAGCGAATATATTATCGAAGATGAAATTATGATATCATTTTCAGATAGATATAGCTCAAAATAATCATGATATAATTATTATGATATAATATCCTTTTAGAAATTTGAATTATTTTTTTTCGAATTAGAAGTAAAATGATAATCGATAAGATATACGATTTCAATCTTTTTTTCATAATCATCTTCATCGAAAGATAATTCAAAAGAGATTTCGATATTGATCGAATGATATCTGCGAACTAATATTTCTAAATATATGCAAATATATCTATTCTTTTTTTAAGATAGATCATATAATTGAAATTCGATTATATATATTTAAAATGAATATAATTATAAAATAGAATTGGATCGTTGCCTATAATAATGGAAAATATTTATTTGAGAAAATCTATAATAGAAAATCAGAAGACCAAATAATATATAAATTAATATAAATTAGCAAATATAATCGATGAATTCTCAAGATTTTAAGACCGCACGTGATATATATAGATTCTGATAGATTTTTTTATCTCCGCCCGGGGCTTCACGTTCCGTTGAGCCGCCGCACGACCAGGCAAAGTTAGAGAAGACCCTCGAAATCTAATGAGATATTTGATCACGTAGCATTTTGATCTTGCGGACCCCGCATCCAATCCGACCTTGTCGCCTCATATATCTCTCTCGGGCCATCTATGCGGCTCGGGATTTCCATCATAAATCTCTATAAATAGATACGGCCAGCCTATAAATTCTAATATATTTTGATTCTCCATCTCGGAATTACGGCCATCCTATAGATTCTAATAAATTTTGGTTCTCCATCTCGGGGCTACGCGATCTTCTGAATAATCGAGCTAATAAATAAAGAGAGATAAATAATACCGCCGAAGATATAAAATCGTATATGAATTTCGATAAATAATCGATATATAAGACCGCGCGTGACCAAAAACGACCAAATTAATAGATTCTGAAATTTGGATCGGCGATTCGGGAGAATACGTGATTCTCCATAAATAAATGAAGACAATCTATATATTCTAAAAGATTGATTTTATATCCCGGATCTAGATGCTCCTCCGAATAACAAAACAGAAAGAATTCACGTGGAATATATAAAATCGCCCATATATTTCGAGAATAATCAATATATATAATCGCACACGATAAAAAAAAACGACCAATCTAATAGATTCTGAAAGATTTTAAATTTGCGTCCAGGCTCTACGCCGAGCCGCCCGATCTTGCCGCCTCATTCATATTTCTTGGACTATCTGCGCAGCGGTTTGCATGAACGCAAATCCCCGTAAATGAATACGGTCAATCTATATAAATTCAAATTGATTCTCTATCTCGGATCTATGCTCTCCGCCGAACAGCCGCGCAGGCAACCAAAGAGAAATAAATCACGTAGAAAATCGTTCCGCAGCCGACAAAGACTACTTAACCAAAAAGCTAGATAATTTTAGAATCTCTAGCAAATCCGAAAGATTCTAAAATCTCGAAGATTTTAGAGCCTCTAGAGATTCCGGAAGAACCATTTTCAAAAAAGAATCGGAAAATCTAAGACGCGCACGAATAAAATGACCCCATCATTGAGATTTTTTCTTTGCCATAAATCATTCGGATTCTTCATATTTCGAAAAATGAAATCCGAGATTTCAAATTCATTCGATCCAAAATCTTAATATCTTATATTAAATGCTATATCATATCGGATCTATTATAAAGATGATCATATAATCAAGATTCAGATTTCTCTCTTTTTTTAAGTCCGTATATAAATAGATAATCATTTATTTCAGAATAATCGTAGCTTCATATATTGAGAGATCGTCTTCGAATTCGACGCAAATTCTATCTTAATCAATCTTATATTTATAAATATTATATATTTCTATTCCTAAATATATATCAAATATATCTTATGAGAAATATTATCTAATATCATATATTCGTTTTCCAATTACGAATAAATGCGAATCAAATCTATCATCATCTCCTTATCCTATTCCTATATAGAAATCTATTTTATCAGAAGAATAATATTTCGAGATCATATATTCCTATCTTTCATTTCATAATTTCAAATACTTCGAACTCAAATATCAAAATTCAAAGATTCTTATATAATTTCATATATTCAGAATAGATAATCATATTAATCAGAAAATTTCCTCTATCCTAAAAAATGAATGATAGATAAAAAAATATGAAAATTAATGCTAGAATCCAATAGAAATATATATTTAGCGTATATTTCTATATATAATACCTATGAAAAGATAATCATTATCTATAATATTTATGAAAAGATATTAGAATATCATATGAGATTTATGATAAACCGATGCCTATAGAAATCAAATGATATATGATATTATCCAAGCCAAAATCTAGAAATATATACGATTTTCCTTATTTTATAAAAATCTGTATACGTAATATTCGAATGATAATTCATATTTCAATTTCATCTTCATGAGAAAGAATAAGAAATAATCGATATAATCGAATAGAAAATAGAAATAGATAATAAGAGACGGAGAAAAGAATAAAATCTTGAAATAAAGATATAAAATTCAGAGAAATAAATAAGAGATAGATGGAGAATCAAAGAGATAGGTAGATAGATTTTTATGGAAGATGATGAATCGTCGGAGAGATGATTATATGATCAATAAGATAAATAAATAGAGAGATAGAGATAGAGAGATAAAGATAATCAGAGAAATAGATACGTAGAATGATAGACGGACGAGATATGATAGCCAGAGATTAGAGAGATAATCAGTTATCGATAGGCAAGCCAATAATTAGAAAGATAAATAGATCTTATTTCCAGATAAAATTCTTGGGAAATATGGAGAAAAATGCCAGTTCTGGGTTGCTTATGAGAACGCATCGGAAATACGAACCCTAGAAAGAGAGTGTCTAGGACCCCAAATTTCCCCAAAATTTAGGGTTGTGCGCTGTGGCTTATGGGAACGTATGGGGAAAATCCGTTTCCAAAGTGTTCTATGCCCAATTCTGGAAATTGAAGACATTAATTTCCATAATTTCCCGGAAAGTTTGGAGACGAAGAAAGCAGGCTCTCAGGCCTCGGAAAGAGGGGCCAGCCTCTTCCTACGTGTCCATTTTCCAGCAAGGCCGCCCAGCTTCCAAAATTTCCGAAACGTTTTGGAGCACAGGTTGCCAGGAAGTTGGGTGCACGTGATAACAGCCGTTTGGACGTAGCTTTTTATAGAATAGATTGTTGAAAATTCTCCGGAATCGAAGAAGGAGACGTATATTTCGGAAGTGAATTTGGCTTCAGGACAACAAGTCTCCTCATTGGAGATATTAGCCATGCGGCAACAAAATATGATCAAAGCTCTATCTCTTTTGCCATCTCCATCAGCTGGAAATGTGCTTGGCCAACTTCTCCTGGCCGCGAGTGCGGCATTTATGCACAAGCAGCATCCAAATAGCTTCAGATGGCGTGCGAGAATTTGCGAAAATTGGTGGCTTCCACCGAAAACAGACTTCGAGCATATTGAAATTATCACTGAAACAGTGTGAGAGCGAGTACTGCGTCAACAGCACTTCCTGGCGATAGCCATCATGTCTGTAAACTTAAGGCTTAAGCCCCCATATCCCAGACTGTAAGCCCTGAAGTGCTTAAGGCTACACAGTGCTCATCTAACGGTGAGAGCGCTTCACACTCCTGAGGGTTTCAGCTCCTGGCAGTGCAGGAACCAGGTTTAGGGCTTGATTCGGGTTGTACAGGGATGAGTATACTAAAACATCACTTGTGAAAAGCAGCTAGGACTACGACCCTGACCTTGCTAGCGCCTTGTAACAGCCGGCATACAGCAAGAAGAACCTGCCTGAAGCAGCAGCCACGAACTGACACAACCATAATTGCTGCCCAAACCTCTGACACGCTACATCCTCTCATGCGTCCTCTCGTCAACGCTTGTAGTGGTGGGGATTTCGCGCTTTCCACTCGGCGACCTGCAGGAAACAAGAGGCTAGCTACACCCCAAACACAACTCATCAAGCAAGCCCCTTTGAGGCTCCTCTTGAACCGGAGTGCTATTCTTATTGTTCCTATTGCCATTATTATCGTTATTATTTGTAATAGTGTTATTGCTTTGTCTTTTATGACTGTTAGGCCTCCGCTATTTTGTGTACCTCCTCAGCCACGGGCAACTTCAGGCTTCACCAGGAGATAATGGTAACTGTACGAGCCATAATCTAAACTCCAAGTATCCCCCTGAATAACCCTTTGAATAACCCCCTAAATAAGCCGATATAGCCATCCTTAAGGGGTGTAGACTACAGTACCTATGAGGGTCTTCTCATAATCCTTTTACACCACTATTCCAGGGTCGGGGGTCCACCAAATTCCTTCCCTATTTCATGGAAAGCAACCTTCCACGCTCTCTGGACAATCAAGGACTTAAAAAGCAACCTCAGAACTTGCAACCTGTACAAGATACCATCACAAGCCCAGTTATTTCCCCCGCATTGTTCATGCCCATGCCTTGGCATACATACAAGACCCTGAAATTGCCGCAGTTAATTAGCAGCTCATCCTGCATGACGTCAGATCCACCTTGGGATCTCTGTCCACAGCGGTGTGAAGCGCCCACAGCAGCGGGAAGTTGGCTTGGATGTAGGTCGGGGCGATGCCGTCTATCCTTACAGGGTTGTGAGGGTTCAGGGTTTTCATTGTGGTATATCTTAGTGTATTAGGGTTATATTGGGCTTATATTGGAAAGTAAAATGGAAACTACTATAACAAGTCTGAGTGCAGCTCTGGCATGGCTGGATGCTTGGCGGTTTAAGGTTTAGGGTTTAATGTTTAGGGTAATTTTAAGCAGGACCACAGTCTGTGTGGTTAGTAAAAATGCCGTTTGATCCCTGTATAGTTGCCTATGAACCTCAAGGACGCTTGTAGTAGAGATACCCAAGCTCAAGCTCGGCTTACTCCATAAGTCCTAAACCCGAGACCCCAAACCCTAATTGTGCGTTCGAGCAATCTGGAAGTGAGACCACGGAGGTCAGTCACAGTGTCACAGCATTTGTACAGCACCTGCTCGGAAATCAAAATCCCAAAGCTCGATTCAGGTTTAGGGTTAGGGTATCCATGTCAGACTTGGGAGCACTCCCTCTCCAGCTGAAGCAAGCCCTACACCAATTGGCCCAAAAGCTGTTAGCCTAAACCCCCACACCAAAACCTGAAACCCCAAAACTGTGAACTCTGAGCCCGTTAGCCCTCAACCTGTCAACCACAGAACCGCCAAAATGCTGCATCTGTTCTCCAAACCTGCAAGCCCATAAGCCTTAAAACCCTTCCTTTTAACGCCCCTGAGATTGAAATCTCCCAAAACCCAAACCAAGGCTCACTCCACTGGAGAGCCAGCCTACAGCCCGCCAGAGTGCCAGATCCGCCACGCTCAAGGAAGTTCCCGCAACCTGTTAAGCTGGGTTGCTGTTAAGGAACTTAATTTAATGTATCATATTATCGGTTTATCGTAAATGATGGGGTTTGCCTGTTATAGTAATTCAACCAAAGTTCCTTAAAAGTAAGAGGCACCTGGAGGTTCATGATATCTATAACCTACCAGTAACCCTTTTAGGGGACCTGTTGAGGGCCAGCTTATCTTTGACCGGAACTTTGGGTGCATTCCTTTTATGGCATATAAGGCCAGAGCTTTGACTTTTGGCAACTGGGGCCAGACCCCAGACCCTAAACCCTAGAATTTAAACCCTAGAAGTTAAACCCTCAACCCCAGACCCTAAACCCTAAGGGCGTCACTCATTTGGCTTTTGCAAAGGCCTTCTGGAGGCGAAGGTGCGACATGCGGGCTGAGAAGAATGTAAGTTTTTACCCCCAGTAGTGAGGAACCACTTACTTGCAAAAGATATCAAAAGATCATGAAACCACAACTTAGGGTTTAGGGTACAAGGATACTACCTTAATGATGGAGAATCAACTGGAAAAGAACATGGAAAATCAAATGGGAACTGGGGTGATAAGTTATTGCCTAATATGGGAGTTTGAGTCAAGTCCGGATCAGCCAGAAGCCTTATACTCAATTGGGGTCTGATCTTTGATGCTTCAAACTAAACCCGCTGACATTAGCCCATCCAGCTTTTCCAGTTGTGGTTTTGGTATGTTGTGGTTTCAGATTCCCAGCGACAAACAAAACAAACAAACAAACAAACAAACAAACAAACAAACAAACAAACAAGAGATTACCCCCAAATCCGTGTCTCCACGATCAGGCACATTGAGTTCTAATCCAGAAGCCAACCTTGCTCAGCTATTTCTGATACCTCCACATGATTTCAGATTGACGCAGTGCAATAATAGCGGCGGTGCTCGCACGTTAGAGATGGGACTGTAGCTGAGGGAGCGTGTGATAATGAGCCATGGCAGACCAGTGCCTCCCCAAACCATAAACCCTGAAAACTAAGCCCCAGACCATGAATCCTTAAAGCTAAACCCTAAACTGCGTACTCAGCTTCTGTCGTGTTATGTCTAATGATTGAAGTCCAATCTTCCCAAAGCCTCCAGAGCACAAGACTGAAAATCCAAGACTCTACTGGGGGGCACAACCTACAGCCCATTGAAAAACGGGTTTAGGGTTTAGGGTGGCTTTCCAAATCATTAATGTCATGTTAAGATTTATTTCTGGCATCCTATGCCAGAAGCACACACACAAGGAATCTAGGCATACTGGTGATATTTCAGCCCCCACAGTGCATCTCAACGCGTTCGCCTCTGCCAGCAGCATATCTACAACTTCCAAATAGCTATGAGGTGCTCACGCAGGATGCCACACATAGTCTGATGGATCATTGCAGTATTTCTCATTAAACGCGTCACTCTCAAGTCAACAAACCTCCTAGAACAACACCGCGAAGCTCTTTTTGAATTGAAGAAGCTCTGGCACGACTCTGACCCAACATGGAAGAACTGAATGCTAGACCCAATCCAACTGATAAAAGCTCGACCTCAAAGTTACAAGGTCTTAGTAGGGAATCAGGGATTCTGATCCGTATATAACATGCTCCAGTATTCCCTACTTAGAACCAGTAAGCAAAGGAGCCTTAGCGCCAAGCCCACAACCCTGTGCCCTACGAGTCGCACCAAGCCCTGGACAAAAACGCGTGGCACGATAGCTTCTTCGCTGAGCCGCATATGGCACTGGGTGAGCTCCATTCTGCTTCAGCAGTGTCTCAATGCCGTTCAGCAGCCTGTTTGGCTCCAATCAATCTGCGACTTGCTTGGAACCCCCAGGAAGCCATGAGTCTGGCCCCTTTTTCAATGGAAGATAGCCAACAATGAGCACATCAGTTTGTCATAGGGCTTCTAGAGTCCAGGCATGTTTTATGCTGACCATGTGTATGTATGTATGTATGTATGTATGTACGTATGTACGCATGTTTAGCATATGTAACCACAACCTGAGTGCAATACGCTGACACGGAACCTCAAGAGGGGCCGCTGCGGAGTCCTGTTCCTTTTATCGGACGCCTGCATGAGGTTCCCCATCTTCGTTTCTTGGGAGAATACGGACCATCAATTGGTATGAGGTTCCAACCGAACCCGGAAGCCGAAGCCCTACAGCTCTTAGGATTGCTTTGCTGCCCAAGGCTGTGCTTGAATTCAACGCATGACATTAAGCGCCTCATCATAATTCATCACAAGGTCTCCCCATCGAGGCAACTAAACTTTAAATTCCTTATCGGCAACCACAACCATTCAGTATGCCAAGCTGCATGGTCATTCGCCCATCAGGAGCCACCAGTGCAGCTCGCCATGCGATTTTGCGCTTAGGATCCCGCTCCTGTGAAAGTGCTGTATGTTCTATACAGGTTCTTGTCTAAAGATTTCTGCGCATCAACGTAGGAGGCTAGGTGTGCAGCTAGTTGAACAAGTGATGATTTTCTAGATTTGACATGGGAACTCCTGAATTTCTGATGAAGAAGGTAGGCGAAAACCAGGAAAGCTACCCATCTGCAAGCATAAGCCCAAGAAGCCAAGTCTGTCTCCAACCTGGCATGGTAAGGACTGCTCATGTTCTTACTGGGGGTGAGCAGGAAAGACGGGAGTTTATCATACAGGGACTGTATTCCCTTGTTCCCTACTAAACACCAGTGAGTTTACTGGGGCTCCTTCCTCTTGCTGTTTACACTTTAGGGTTTGAGCTGTAGGTGCGCTAGGTCCGAGACTCTAATCCCTGTAGCTGAGAAACCCTTAAAAATCCTAAACCCTAAACCCTGGAGAGCCCACCAAACTTTGCTCCTGCATGGTGTCGGTGATGAGGTCCGAGACGTCGGTGAGGCCGTCAATGGCTTCGTCGCACCTGGGTCATCAGAGGGTGTATGCGCGGAAGCCCCCTGATGTTTAACCCTAAACCCTAAACCCTAGGCGCCCATGCTTTTCCTTGGAACTGCGCTACTTCTAACAGCCGCAAGCTCAACAACACACCGCAGCTGAGTCCCGCCAAAGTCTTAAGCAAACAGCTTCGCCTTATTTAGGCATGCCCTTAAACCCGAAACCCAAAACTATAATATAGTATACTATAATATTCTACAAATACTATATGAACTTGCTACATATAATATAATATAACATATTATAATATAATATAATATAATATAATATGATATAATCTAATATATGAAAACCGTAAGGCGCTTAACTTGTGGATGGCCCATCGAGGCACTTGGCCGCCAGGAACGGGTCGCTGGGGTACATACCCGTGAGGTGGCCAACATACCTGCGGTTTAGGGTTTAGGGTTTAGGCCAACATACCTGTGATTACTCTCTGGTGTTTAGGAGGGAATGGGGGAATGGATTCTAGGGATTATTCGGGATTATATAGGGACTACTTTGTGGGATTATAGGAATTCTTCTTTGGGATTATAGGACGAGTATTTGGGATTATATAGGGACTACTATAGGGATCCATTCCCCCATTCCCTCCTAAGCACCAGTAAGTTTACGACTTCAGGGCCAGGCTCTGGGCTTTGCGTTTCAGGGTTTTGGGCTCAGGATTTGGGTTTGGGCTTAGGTCTTGTGGTCAGAAGGTCATAGGTTATGACACTATGACGGGAAGCTAGGATTTATGGTGGATGGAACCTCTGAAGATATCATTTTCGAATGGGTTCATACAGGTTATGACCTAAGGGACTTCAGGCATGGGATTCATGCAATGGGAAGTGTTGAGTACAATTGCTGAGGGTGAAGGGGTTTGGTGCAAAAGCTGCTTTACAGAAGCTTCTATGCATGTGGGCGCTTGGGTTTTGCGATATGAGCTATAGTCTAAACTCCTAGTATCTCCCTGAATAACCCCCTGTAATACTTCTCTATATAGTTCCCTACATAAGCCCCTTTTGAGGAGTTTAGACTATATATAGATCATATCAGGTTCAAGGTCAAAAGAAAAAGCTCTTCAGCAAGCCAAAAAACAACGCTGCGATTTTTCCGGAGTAGACTCATGCCTAAAGGGTGCAGCCCCCGGCCCTAAACCTAATATTTTAGTAAAAGGTTTAGGGTTAAGCGGTTTAACTAACGGGAGCCAAAGCACCTTGCGATGGCCTGCGTCTGGTTAAGCACGCCCTTTCCGGCCACGACCAGGGCTGGGAAGGTGCCGAAAGTCAGAGCACCAGAAGAATACATCCCCTCATAGCCCATGCGGGCATCCTCGTCTGAGCTATGGTCTAAGCTCCTAATATCCCCCATTACAATAGTCCCCTATATAATCCCCTCAGTAACCCACCTACGGGCATCCTCATCTTATCAACCGGACAGTTGAGGACCCCATGTGTGGTTTAGGGTTTACGGTAGTATTGTCCAATGGAACTTACCTGTAATCTCCAGGAAGGACGGGCCATCCACTGGGTTGCTTTTGCGGAACTTTACTTTGCAAGTTACCACTGTAAAGAGGCCACGACTCTTATGTGCTTTTGCTCGAGGCAGCATGGCCCACTGAAATTTGAAGCTTGGAGCACCCTGGATGGGAACAACTGTGAGATGCTTTTGATGCTTTGGTCCTCGCACTTCACTCGGCACTTCACAACCCGACTAAAATATCCCCTGCGCGCCATGAACAACCCTACAAAATGATGCAACCGGGCTTGCATCAGCAAAACAAAGTTTTGGGCCAACCTTTGTGACCCAATCGTGCTAAGGCTTCATTTCCACTTCCATGAACTCTGCAACTATGGGAGCATCAGTAACGGTTTGAAAGAGCTGTACCTCCGACTGGGTTCTAGATGTCAGAATACCGAAGATTGCCCAAGCAAGAAGGCGCCAGCTAGTGTCTTACCCACCCTCCAACGCATTTGCATGGCAGCGAGTTCTTACGGTCCTCAAAAGGGACGTTGGCCATGAAGAGGGCCAACCGCGCACACTCCGCGCGCCAGTAGTGGTGATCCAGGTAGATCCTAAGCTTGGTTTGGAGGTTTGGTAGGCAAGTAGGCTATGTCCAAACTATGTCTCAGGCCCTGCATATCGTCTACTAGTACATATGCATCTTTATGCTCGTGGAGATTGAGTCTATTCTTGGAGGTTCCTGTATCAAGGGTTCTTACATACTGGGATGATTTGGGATCTATATTAGGGCCCCTACCCTAAACCCTAAACAGAATCTGCCAAATCAGCCGTAGTATCAGCTTCAGCTGCGGTGCTGCCATGGCTGTTATTGTCGATCGACGCTTCGGGCGGCTACGCTGTGGTGCTCTTCTCTGTTTGGGATGGGCGCCTTCAGGCACTACTAGGATCATGTTTGGGTTTAGGGCTTGGGGTGGGAGGCCATAATTACTGCACATTTAGCCACAATGCTGGCTCCAAATTTCTTAGCGATTGATGCTGATGGTGCTCGATGCCCTATGTTTCTGTACCCTCAGCTAACGCTGTCAGCAGCCAAGCATGACGATGACGAGAAGGAGCTGCAGTGTTTGGAGCTGAACCGCCTGAGTACTGAAGTCTGACCACATGTGCAAGCTTCCAAGAGAACACACAGTAAATATGAACGCTTCATTTAAGATCTATCGCTGTCATCATATTCTCCGTGGCAGTACACACAACATGCGAGCGGCCGCTCTGGACTTTTGTGTGGCGCATACGCTTCTGGCAGGCTAGGTGCAACCGATCTAAGTCCCCAAATCCACTGCACCTACAAAGAAACTGGATAGGGCCTAGCACACTTCTTGATGCACCTTAGATCATGAACTCTAAGCCCCTTCACCCTGAACCCAGAAAAAGCGGGACAGTGGGGACCTAGCAATCTGAGCAAACGAAGCTCGACGGCGGGCGACGACTTAAATCATTTTTGCTGCAGGGCAGCGGAACTATGCACACACTTCCCCATCCTAGGGCTTAGTGTTTAGGATCTAGGATTTGAAAAGTTTCTGGACGACTTTTCTCAGCGTTATGGGTGGGAAAGTTTGGAATGTCACGAAGTCTAAAGGTGGGCACTTTATCACGGACTTCTTACCACTTAGCAACCAGCCCCTTTTTCTCAATGTTGGGCTCACAAATTGACTGTAGTTAAAATCCCGGAGCTCAAATAAGGTTGCGCCTTAACTCTTGACCCCACGTCGTGAGGCCTGCAGCCCAATCCTGAGACTATGGGGAAGCATCTAGCAGTGGCATATCTCTCGGCATCCTTCGCGAGGCCAGCCTGATTCAAGAGCAAGCCTCTAGGGTGTTGGGGTTGACGGTCTAGGGTTCAGGGGTTTAGGGTTTTGGTTTAGGGGTCTAGAGTTTAGGGTTGCGGATGTTTGTTTGAAGCTTTGGGGTGGGCTCGGGGATGGGAGGCTGGTGGGTGAAGGGTCTTAGGGCCTTAGGGTCTTCCGGAGGTTGAGGGTATAGTACCACCCTAAACCCTACAACCGTGTCATGGCTAGTGCTCATGTAGGTCTTCTCTTTGAGATTCACGTTGTTCTCCTTCTTCTCCCTGTAGGTGTCAAGGCTGCAAATCGAAGCTTGGGTCCAATGTCTGGTTGACAGCGCGATTAATCTTTAGGGTTTAGGGTTAAACCCTAGGTCACTTTAAAAGGATATATAGGGTTATAGGGGTTATAGTGGGTTATATAGGGGTTTGGGGGTTTGGAGGGGTTTAGGTTGGAAGCCAATCAGGGTCGCGTAGGCTCAGAGAGTTGAATCCAGCATCTACCAACCAGCCCGAGTCCCCATTTAGGGTGTAGGGTTTAGGGTTTAGGGTTTGGGGTTTAGGGTTTAGGGTTTAGGGATCCTCCGCGCACAAAGACAACGCACACCACATTGGCCTATCAAACCCAAAGCCCTAAACCGCCTTTTGGGGGCCCTGAACCCGAAACCTTGGTCTGTTGGTAGCTGTGGTTCATTGGGGATAACATACAGCTTTTTTGACGGGTTGTATAGGGACTATTGTAAGGATCCGTTCCCAAACTGCCTCCTAACCACCAGAAAGGTTCACGATGAATATAGCCATAATACCAATAACAAAAAGAATGACCTAAGTACTGACAAAAAACAACAGAATAATGAAATTACAGCTAACAATAAGCATAACAATACGAATAACAATGAAAATGACTTCATAGAAGCTAAGCATAACTCTACTAGCAAAATTAAAGAAGGCATAAGAACAACAATCATAGCAACATAAACCCCTAAGCCCCAAATCCTGGCCTTGATCCTAAACCTCCAACCCTACATCCTTCAAAACAGCAAGGCCTGTTCACCTTCTCCAAGCTGTCCTCGAAACCTTGCCTCAGCGCAGTGCGGCACAGTTTGGTGTCTTGTGGATGGAGCTTGGTTAGGATTTCGGGATTTAGGGTTAGGTGTTGAGGGCTTGGGGTTGCTGATAGGGAATGAGGCAATGGAGACTACTATGTCATTGGGGGTTATGCAGAAGCTACTTTCAAGAATTGCTTTCTTCATTCGCTACAAAACTAACATATAATGAGGTGATCCTAAAACCTTTGTTTTCCGATGATCCACCCGGCTCCCATGTTATTTCTGATTTGCTTTTGCAGTTGGCTTTCAACCTAAACCCCCCAAAACCCCTATATAGCCCTTTACAGGGAGCTAGGGTTTCCATTTTCTTTTCCATTATCCCAAACCCCCTTGGAATGTTTTGGGTGGTGAAGCTGAGCATTTAGAGTTCGGCAATGCGGAGACTGCCGTCCATGTTTGTCCAAGGGGTTTTGGGATAATGGAAAAAATGGAAACCCTGGGTCACTTTAAAGGGATATATAGGCTTATAGGGGTTATATTGGGTTACAAGGTTCCTGGCTGAAACTTTTGGCTACTGTAGAGACCTAAATAAAACTGTTGTACAAGGCATCTAGAACGATACTACTGGTGATTCCTCTACGCCTTTACTTTACTGTTCTCCGCTTCAGCAGCTTTGAAACATGATCTCGATATCTCAAGTTCTAAACCTCCTGAACCCTGAATCCCAACCAACTTCAGGATGTGCAGAATAATACCCTTCCACAAGTTAACATGCAAACCCATCCTCAGTGGTCTATCTAAAGATCCTGTAGTCCTCATGCGACCCTTTTGAAACTTCCACGTCAAAGCATTTGGGCAAGGGTAGCTATTGCTCAAAGTCAAGTAGAGTTCGTCACGTCCATATAAATCAGCATAAGGGCGGCGGAGGAATGGGTGGAAGCAACTTCAACGGAAATCGTTGAAGCGCCGGCAGGTATGGCCCCTCCTTTAAGATCATCATGATAGCCTCAAAGAACCTGATATCACCTCATAAAGGGTATGAGAACAGAGTCCGGTTTGAACTCCAAACATATCGGCGTAGATCGATCCTTCCCCGCGAATTCCTAGTACGGATGCAGCTTCCCTCATTCGCTAGTTTGCCCGGTCGTTTCCAAACTGGCAACCACAACAGCCATACACTCTGGCAGTCGCTAGACCTCTGTGATCTGCCCGTGAGAAGGCTTTCTTTGGGAGGTCTTCAACCAGTATAGGCCACATGCCATCTCGGGGCCCCTAAGCCCTAAACCCCTCCTAAGCCCTAAGGCCAAGTCTGATCCTTGGCAGCTTCAGCCCGAGTTCATGCTCCCACCCAACTGCTTTGCATATTGGTTCGTTCAGCGGATGTTGAAGCGGTAGTCTCGATTAGATGGACTCCCCACCCTGTACTAGTGATATAGCAGGAATATAAGAGGACCCTCATATGTTCACTATTATCCCTTTTAGCACTATTACTAACCAAAGGTATACAGTTTCTGGGTGGAAAATTGTTGAGTTAAACCCTGTCATCCCTAGAGCTTCGTCAACGCCCCTCCGTTGCTTGGTCTAGTGCCCTGTTTGAGCCACAAGCTAAACTCCTTGAAGGGGTTTATGTAGGGGAGTATATAAGGGACTACTGTAGGGAATATTAAGGGGGATACTACATAATATCACTTTTCTCGTCTCTCGTCGTCCGTACCCTCCCGGACCCGGACCCGGGCCCGGATCCGGACCCGGACCGGACCCCGACCCGGATGGGCCCGGACCCGGATCCGGACCCGGATCCGGACCCACCCGCGGACCCGGACCCGGCCGGACCCGGACCCGGACCCGGACACGGACACGGGCGGGTGGTGACGTGGCGCGCAGCTCCTCAAAATTGTTCTCGTGATCGACCACCTTTTGGGGGCACGTCGTTGTCCTTCCTGCCCCCAGTAGCAGCAGCAGCAGCAGCAGCAGCAGCAGCAGGAGTAGTAGTAGTAGTAGTAGTAGTAGTAGTAGTAGAAGTAGAAGTAGTAGTAGTGGTAGGCATAGTAGTAGTAATAGAGTAGTAGTAGCAGTAGCAGTAGTAGTAGTAGTAGTAGTAGTGGTGGTAGTAGTAGTCGTCGTAGTAGTAGTAGTAGTAGCAGCAGCAGCAGCAGTAGTAACAGTAGCAGCCATCGGGTGACTTTTCCG
>CAJNIZ010036447.1:21346-50754 GCA_905231905.1 Symbiodinium pilosum | reverse complement strand
GTCTGCGTTCCAAAGACAAAAAAAAGACACCCACGCTCTGGCCACGCCCGCGCCCTGCAGCTGCACCCAATCTGACACCAAAGCCCGAGGCTCTGAAGGGATCAAACCGCGACAGCCCAAACTCTTGAGGGGCCACACCATGCCAGCCCCAAACTCACTCAATTGATCACAGCGTGATAGGCCCAAACCGACATATCTTGAAACATCACACCCTGACAGTTTCTAATCGTCGCAGATCACACCGGGGCCTCTTTCAAGCTCTTGCAGAGGCACTCACAGTTGGTTCCAGGTGCGGGGTGCCGAGTGCAGCTGCAGGGCGCCGTGTGGGGATGTGAGGGACAGTACCAAGGCGCAACAAACTCGCTATCACCCTCCGCATCCCGCAGTTGCGCCCCTTGTCGCCGTGCAACTGCACAAGGCACCCCACGCCTACACCCTTGGCACCCAACCTACCGCCACTGTAGATCCTTTTTTCATAAGCTTCCAACAGGAACCACACTTTGCCTTGCTTTGGTCCGAGAAGAGAACCCTGAGCCCCAACAATAGTAGTTTCCATTCTAGTATCCAGTATCCCTATACAGCCCAATCTACTATATAGTAGTCTCGATTTTCTTTTCCATTATCCTAATGACACCAATATATCCCCTAGTAGTTTCCATGTTCTTTTCCATCATCCCAATATAGCCCCAACCCTAAACCCTAAACCCTATACTATAATGGTTTTCCATCTTATTTTCCATTACCCCAAGATATTTTCTGTACACATGGACAGAAGTTGCCGAGTTTAGCCCAGACTCTCCTTCAAGGATGTGAGGATGCTGTTGGTGGATACCTGGGCTTTGCTGATAGGTGTATGTATAAGATTATATAATATAGGAGATATGTAGGAGTTATGTAGGGGATATGTTGTAAACTAGGGGTTTAAGGGTTGGGCAAAACATGCTAGGGCTAGGATGTTGTTTATGGCCCTTGCAAATGGGCACTCAAGCTGAGCGCCTGCCGGTACTCCTATAGAATCCTATACACAAGCCACCAAAACCGACTTCCATATGAGCCAAAACTCAACATAGGCAGTGGGCACAAGGAGAACTGGAAAACTCTTCAGGATCGCTCTTGTAATATAGGTAGGAGACATGGGATTCGATCCTATTTGGCCACCAGAAAAACTGCTTGGCCCCCCCCCAAAAAAGATATATATATATATGCACTAAATTACTTCCTTTGAGAATTTTCGTGACATTTTCCATTTTCTGCTCCATTCGATTTGCCACTACTCTGAAACACCAGAACACTAATTATGATGTTCTTGTAATTAGAGCCCCCATGCCCTGCTTCTACAATCCCACATGAGTCCCCAACACAAAGCCCTAAACCCTAAACCCTCAACCTTCTGGGTTGCTGTTACGGAACTTAAATTAAGTTACCATAGTGGGGATATATAGTAAATAATAGGGTTTCCCCAATATGGTAACTTAATCTACGTTCCTAAACAGCAACCCAGCCTTTCTTGCTCGGGTGCAGTTGTAGGAAGCATGCCATGGTAGGAAATGTCTTGCATAAGCTGGAAGGCTGATGACCAAGCCTTGGTTGGGTCTAGGGTTTAGGGTTTAGGGTTTTGGGGTTTAGGGTTTTAGGGTTTAGGGTTTAGGGTTTAGGGATCTGTCTGGTGTTTGAAGGTATAGGTTTCACGGTTTAGGTTCTAGGGTTAAAGGTTTAGGAGATGGTGTTTAGGATTTAGACCTTGTTTGCAAGGTTTTGGCGTTTGGGCTTAAAGGTGCAATGCTTTGGGATTAATGGGGGCTCCCTCAAGTAGAGCTTGGTGCTGAGTGCTTAGGAGTACCGGCTTTGATGCAGAAAAACAATCAAGACAAAGTTTCATCCTCGGTCTTCCGGTCGTGAGGCTTAAGGTTAGGGATGAGAGGAGTTGATGATATGTGGGCAAGCCAATTTGGGTCCATACAACCTCATGCCCAAGATGCGGTAGCGGTGCTGCACCCACTCACAATGGTGTTGTAGCAGTGGGTATCCAACAGCCCTTGGTCCAGAGCTGTTTTTGCTCAGGGGCCAAATTTGGAAACCCTGTCCCGAAACCTTTCTTGTCCCCTTCCCGCTCCCTCTCCCTCTCCCACTCTCTCTCTCTCTATCCCCCTCTCTCTCTGTCTCCATTTCTCTCATTCTCTTCTTCTTCTTCTTGGTCGTCTTCGTCTTCTTGTTGTTGTCTTTCTTCTTCTTGTGCAGGCTCTGTGTCTCTCTCTCTCTCTCTTTCTTTCTTTCTTTCGTCTCTCTCTCTCTCTCTGTGCTAATATCATACACACCCTCTAGGCCCCTTGCAGTGGACACTCGAAGTTTTTCCGGAAACATCCACATTCCTACCCTTTGGATTTACCAACACAGCAGATGCCAATTCCAAGTTCTCGTCGAGAAGGCTGCTTGAAGCTCAATCCACTCCCCCAACAGTAAGGTTTAGGGTTGAAGGCTGTATGGGTTCTATACGGGTCGATACAGAATCTACAGGGAAAGATCTATTCTGACTAGGTCTACTATATCACTTAGGGCTTGGGGTTCTGGCTTTGGGGTAATAATGAACCCAACCCAACGCTGTGGGGGCGCTGCACGCCTTTCAAGCATAGAATGCTTGCTGAAGTCCAAGTCTGGGAGTCTCCTCGGCAAGCTATCCAGCAGACATACAGACAGGTGCCAGCGCCGTGCCCATCCTCAAGGGCAATGAAGGGCAACGTGAATAGAAGTCCAAGAAGCCCAACAGAATACTGGTTCTTAGTAGGGAATGAGGGAATGTATAGGGGTTATATAAGGATCATATTCGGTTTAGGGTTTCGGGTCTAGGAGTATGGGAACAGATTCTATAGGGATTATATATTCCCTTATTCCCTACTAAGAACCAGTAAGCTGTGTTGGCTTGACTCGTCCAAGGTATTCTTTGGTTCTTGGGTTGCCCAAGCTTGCTCGGCCGGGGGGGTCGCCGGATTGCCTTCTTACATGACTCATTGCGTGCATGGACGAACGGTACACTTCCAGCCAGGGTCCAAACCGACCCTACAATATCTGAGGTTCAATATCAAAATTGTTGTCCTTGGCACACCCGTACCCTCCAAAACCTAACTGGGCATCATGCAATCCTGCAAATCATATATTGAGAAACCCATATGCGCTTACCGGAAACCTAGAATTAAGTTCTACGCCATGTGCAGCTTCCCAAGTCTGTTGGATCCATTTTGGCTTCGCATCCGAGCTCTCGGAAATCAGTGGTACACAAGAGGACCCAGATTCTGATACAACCGGTTCTGAAGCAACCCCTCTGCAAGCAAACTAGACTGAATGCTTGAATGGATTTCCCGCGTGTCGTAAACCCCACAGCCATGCAGGCTAAATGCAAGAAACAGAAAACCCAGTTAACCCTAAGCCCTATACCTCAAATCCTTATCCTAAGAACACGCGCCCCTCCTAGAGCAGCAAGCTCCAGAGAGCACACCACCGCGTCGAGTTCCGTTGTCGCATCTTTCAAACTCTGCAAGAGCCTCAGGCTCACCTTGACGACAGAACTGTTTAGGGGTAAGGGTACCGGTATTGGGTACTGTTTAGGGAAACTTCCACAGATTTCAGCTATGTAGGGTATGCAGGAAGTCGCCCATCAACCCGACGAAGCGCGTCTCTGTAGGAACCAATTATCCGCAAGCTCTTCTACACCGCTGCATGAGCTACAGTCAATACTTATCACCCAGAAGATTAACAGACATGGGTTCCTCATCAGGGGCTATATTCGGGACGATACTAAAGTACCAAGGGACCCCTACGTCCACTGTTGAAGGTCCCTTTGAAGGGCACCTGCCGGCAACGAATACTTATGTAATGTTGCAATGCTCTCTCATTGGGTCTTTTTCAACCTTCAGAAGCCTAATTAAAGTCATGGCTTGTTTCGTTTTTCCAGCCCCAAGCAGTAAATTGAAGATTGAGGAGTCAAGGTCTGTCGAAAAGTGGCATCACATTTTCCCGCAGTAGCTTGGAAACTATGGAAGATGGATGGCTGTGGAAAAATGCTTCCAGTCGGACATGTTACATCATGTTACCAATATGGGATATCCCTGCAGCACCTTAAGATCTGTAAGTACGGCTCCTCTGAACAGAGCTTCTTGAATTTTATTTGCTCAGCTTGATGCTGTTGCGAACCAACGTCCTCAAAGAGTCAGCCAATCATTAGTTGTCATCGTTGTTTTACCCTTTGGGGATCGGAAGTGTCTAGCGTGTGTAGTTGCAGAAAGGAAGAGACAGTCCCCCCTGGACGACCACCGCCCCAAGGTGCGTAAATCCAGGCGGAAATACACAAACAGCCATTATGCACCTCGTACCGCACAGAAAAACACTCACACATACCGAAATCTGCAGCCATTTTCATAGTCAGAGAATGGAATCCTGAGCTGCTGTGAATCATGAAGTGTCACATTAAAGCCTGCATTTTTTCCAAGATGGGCTACCTGCCAGGAGAAGCGCCGGCCAAATGCCTGGATCTCTGCGCTCAGCTGCTTTAAGCCGGCATTTTTGGCGAGTCCTGACGCAAAGGTGGTTAAGGGTCTAGGGGCTAAGGGCTTGGAAGTCCATGCTCCAGGCCTCTTCTGCCTGAACGAACCCCTCGCACCCATCAGATTTTCAGCAAGGATCTGATACCCCCCCACAACAACACGTATCCTCGCTCGCTGCTTCGGATTCAAAGGTTTGTGGCCCTCGGAGGTTGGTGGCTTAGAGGTTTATTTAAGGTCTACAGCAGCGACCTGAACAGCACGAATAGGGTTTCGGGGTATATTATGCAATAATTACTCATATAAGCCAATGGGAGTAACATTCATGTCATACGAACAGTTAGACTTCTATGTTAAGAAACGGTTTCACAAGGCAGTGCGAGTACTCATTAGCATCGCACATTCCTATGGTCTCTCAGGGCCCTCAATTCTGAGAAGCCCAACCTCTAAACTGTAAAGCACACATACACACACACACATATATATATATATGTAAATACGTATACATATACATATACATTTACAGGCACACATACATATACTTTACATATGGACATGTACATATACATATACATATACCCATACACATACAAATACATATACACACATGTATATGTATAATATATATGCAGATGTCCTTAAATATATGTCCCCTTCAAAGGGACCCCCTCGGCCTACGTGCCCAGGTGTTGAGAAGTCCCCTTCTTGAGCAAGAAGGAGGTCCTGGTGCGGGTCTTGTGCTGGAGGCCAAGGGCCTGGCCATAAAAGCCTGCCGAGCCGTTGCCGTGAAGGTCCCATAGGGGCCTGGGACGGAGGGTCTCACCCTACCCTAAGCCAAAATGCAAGACCCTACGTAGACTGCTCTCCTTTCAAAAGGGATCTATATCAGGTGTGGGGGAGGGCATTAGGAAGTGGAGGACTGTAGGAGTCTTCAGGGTGTAAAGGGTTTTGGGGGTTCAGCTTTAGGGTTTAAGGATTTAGGGTTTAAGGCTTTAGTTATTAAGGGATATGTATATATATATACACGTGTATGTGTGTGTGTGTGATAAATGTTGTCCAACTGTTACAGAGTGGGGGCAGCACGCAACCTAAACTGGGGGTTAAGAATAGGGCCCTAAATCCGCAACCCCAAGGTAACATGGAAGCCAAGTCCTACAAAACCTACGGTCCTTTGAAAGAGGGGACCATATCAGCTTTCAAGTTTGCTTGGGGGAGGGTATCTATACGGGAGGCGGCCTTCGGTTGAAAGTTGTGTATGCGGTTTAGGGGTTTTAGGGTCTAGGGTTCAGGGTCTAGGCTGTATGGGATGAAAGCTTCAGAAAGCCACAGGGCGATAAAGGCATCTTTGGGGGGATTCTGAGGGTGTCTAATGAGGCTCTCATAGGTACAAAGTTCGGAACTCCTAGATGTGCCCTACTTACCTTGCTTTCGTTTCTGGGGCAGCATCGGCCAACCCAAAACCTTAAACCCTAAACCCAGAACCCCAAACCTTCACCCAAAACCCTTAAACCCTAAACCTTCGACCCTGAACCCTGAACCTCAGCCACGCTGTCTCGTGAGGGTGGCTCTGGCTTGGAGATCTGAGGACTTAGCCTGCCCCCTCATAGTAAAACCCAACACCCTACTATAATAAAGTATACTATACTAGGGTTCTGGGGTTTGGAGAACATTTCATACTGGGGGGCTGGGCGGTTTCATATTCGGTGGACTTAGTTGGCTGTCGTTGCACTTTCCCGGCGCATGGAGGCAGCCCCTATGTTGCATTAGATCATGTGTCTCCACCGGTGTAGGGTCAGGCGCGCGTTCTATTTCCTGAAACAGCCTAAAACTCAAATTTCTAACCGCCTCCCAGCCCATTCTCACTGGTGCTTAAAGAAGAGTGGGGGAGCGGATTGTTGTATTCTAGTCCCTATATACTCACCCCCAAAACGATCCTGCTTTCTCGTCCCCACCCTAACATTCATTAGGCAAGGCAGGCCAGGACTTGCCGAAGGCCTCCTTCCAAACCCTGGATCCCATCCCACAGGCAGCTTTCAATCCTGAGGGTTTAGGCTTCAGGCCTTAAGGTTTAGGGATTAGGGTTTCAGCGGTTCCTGCGGAATTCTCAGACCGTTGGAGGCTGCCAACAAATCCCAAACCACTCAAATTGCAAACAATTCCTTGGTGGGCAAATCACATTGGCCTAGTTGCAATAGTTGGCACAGGCCCCCAGCCGCCATGTGGGCAAACGGATGCAACAGTGGTTGGAGAAATCCGCATATTATAGTTTCCGAGGTTTGGGGGATGTAGTCTCTTTGTCCCTATCCCCTTCAGAAGTAAGAATAACTCTCTTCTGGTTCTGTGAGGAAACCAAAACCCCACAACGTAGAAAGGCTCTGTGGACACAGTTCTGCGCATACTCGCCAGCTCCAGGTCAACTTTCCAAGCTACACTCTACTTTGCAATTTCCCGAAAAGTGCAAACGCCCCTTGGCCTCTACGGTTTGGCTTTTGGTAGTCGGAGATCTATTGAATCTGTTGCTGTGGGTTTGCTGTACTAGCGCTGGCAAGAACGACTTGGCATCCCCGAGTCTGATCAGCATGGCGATGCGATGTCACTGTTCGGCGTCTGTATTGGGCTTTCGGGTGCAGTTCCATGATTAGCGTGATGAAGTTTCTAACCAAGTTTAAGAACCTTGAAAAGGCGGAAATCTTCTTCACATCTGGAAATGCCATATTCCTGACACAGCTGCAACCTTGTGGGCTATGCTTTGTGAGTCGGCAGTTGACACTGGGTGGCGGTGGTGGTTCTGGTGCCCACGATGGTTGTCAAAAATGATCAGGGTTGAAGGCCCACAAGCGCACCCCGCCATGCTACTGCTTAGCCAAGTTGGCTTGGGCATCTCATCATGGATCCCTGATGCACGTCTCCTTGACTCACCAGACTTGCATCCCTTGATTTGTAAGGGTGATGCATTGACGTTGGTTGCCCTGCCTGGTTTTGTACCAACCGCAACAGTTGTGTCAAGAAAGTTCGCTCATTGTGAAAGATCATGTTGTGGTGAATGCCAGCTGCGATTCGGTACTAACCAGCCCCAGGTGCAGGCAAACTTCTTATGGTAGTTTGCGTAGTTGCTGTAAGGACACCCCAAAATAGGCCCCAAAACAATAATGCTTATGATGGGGACCCCAAAATCATACGCCTAATTTTGCGAAACCCTTTTCCCTATAAACCGCCATATAGCCCCAGTTTCCATTTCATCACATTTTGCATTTGGTGGCTCATCATTGGGAGTAAAATGCCGCATGACCCTGTATAATCCCTACAATCCCTACATGATGGGTTCCGTTCCACACCTTCCCAGACCCGCTAAAGAATCCACAAAATGGAACCCCTTACTCATCCCCTGAGTTCCCCAATGTAGTAAAGAAGCCATTTTGGGGAGGGGGGGGAGGAGGGGGGGGGTTCAATTCTTTTGGATCCTTTAGGGGTCTGGGTTGATCGAACTGCTCAAGCCTCAACCTCAAACACAAGCCCAGAGACCGGGAATTTGTAGGACTCTAGAATTCCAAAGAACCCAAAACAGTGAAGGGTTCAGGGTATAGGGTTCAGGGCCCGGGCTCCAAGAACCCTAAACCCTATACCCCAAACCCTAAACCCTAAACCCCAAGTAGCCCAAACTAGTTATTTGTTTTAGACTCCTAAGAGTTTGTACCTTATGAACTTCAACTTCAGGAGCCCAAGTATGTACCGTTTACTGAGTTGCTGTTAAGGAACTTAAATTAAGGGATTATTTCTCTATAGTGGAGAATCAAATGGAAAAGAAAATGGAAAATGAAATGAAAACTGGGGGAATATAGGGATTTAAGGAACTTAAAATTAAGTTACTATATTGGGGAAACTCTATTATTTATTATATATACCCATTCTGGTACCTTAATCTAAATTCCTTAACAGCAACCCAGTTAATAGACGTCATGGACAAGAGCAGACATGATATATAAACTCAGGGACCTCAAGGGAAAATGTTGAAATTCACTTTGGCCGCGGCCCCCCGTCAAAGTCGCCCAGCCTCAGTCTCAATAAGCCTAAGCCGCGAACCTGTAATGTAATCACAGTTGGGGGTTTCCCAAAATTAGGGGTACCATTTTGGGGGTCTCTATAATAAGGATTATAGTATTTTGGGGTCTATATTGGGGTCCCTCATTTTGGGAAACTACCTGTTAGCCTTAAACGTTTAGGTCATCCAAAACCTTACTTCCAACGCAGAACTGCCAACGCCACCCTGCTCCGCACTGCCAACATCATAAAGTATTCCCATCATGTTTTGCAACGACAGCAGCTTCTGCTGTTGCTGATATTATCTGCTGCTGCTGTCACTTATACTGTTGCCGCTGCCGCCGCTGCTACTGCTACTGCTCCTCCCACTCCTCCTCCTTCTAACTGATATGACCATGACTACTACCATCATGGCCACTAAAATCGACGAGCGCTGCTATGGAGCCTCTAGTTGCCTGCCTCATTCGGGGACTCCTGTAAACAGCAAACTCCAAACGCCCTTACCCCATAACTTGAAGCCTACCCATCTTGTGGCAGCCCCCGCCTTGTTACATACCCGTTTGTCGCGGCCTGTTGTTACATACCTTTGTCGCAAGTGCTTGGTATCAGCAGGCTCCCAAAAAGGGTTTTTTCAAAGGTGCTTGTCGCAAGCCAGGACATTCCATTACAAGCCTTTGTCGCGGAATGGCTGCCCAAGCCCTGTCACAACCGCGGTGTTATTAACTCGTTGGTTCACAGCCATACAAGGATTACAAGGGGATGATATTGGCAACAAGACAAGCTTCCACAGTACATGCAATTCACTGGAAGCTTTTCAAAAGATCTTGCTGGGGGACTCCCCTCTTGACACGCCTTAGACTTGAGCTCCGAGCAAAGATTCCAAGCACATTTTCCGGGCCTGATGCAAAGGCGCAAGTTCTGCGTTTGGAATCTAGTGAGGGATAATGGTACAGAGCTTGCAACTCTCCGGTTCAGAAATGATTGTATGAAATGGGAACTTGATCTGTATCAGTTCGTTCAGACTCATATATTGTGCTTCCATAATAGAGGCTATTCAGAAAAAAACTGGGTGTTGGCTTAGGGGCATGAAGGGATGTCATTGCGACGGCGGAGCCTGAGAAAACACATCATTCACAGGGGGCTTTACGGCTGTCTTTGGGTACATCAAGCCCCGTGCCATCAGTGCACAAACCTCACCACAAGCCCTCGATTCGCAGAAAGGATGTGCTCGCAGCGTGGGATTTGCCCACGTGCCCGATCGTGGATCCGGTGTGTGCGACACTCTGCGTATGACTGGATTCCGGCATCTATAAGTCATACTCTTACCTTATTGTGCCTACCCTCTCCCCCTCTGCGATTGCGGATTGGGTTCCTGCCAAGGGTGCTTCCAAGTTCACGCGTGCGACAGTCCGTCCGCAAGTCACATGCAAGTAGCAGGCCAATAGAAGTCCGAAAGAAAACTTCGCAGGACGCATGCATCCCCCCACTTTTTCTGCAGTCACTTCCCGTTTCTGTCCGCACATGTCCAGATTCTGTCTGCAAACGACGTACGGGGATTTCGCTGTACGGTGAATTATGGTGAACGCTTGCTAGCATGTAATTTTCGCGCCCTGCGAAAGTTACATGTCTCATCTTCTATCTACTGGCCTTTGGTTTGCTGTTTCCATGTTCTTTTCCATTCCTTCATTTCCAGCTAACGGAAGGACAGTCTACTGGGGCATTGCTGTGATGCAGAGACAAGCTTGAAACAGCGCGAGCAGCACTCTGATCCAGTCGGGGGTCATGTTGTGGAACCTCCAGGGCTCACCCTCAACCCCTCTTTTAGCACTCCAAGCTGGAGGTCTTCATGTGTCTCATCCTTTGCGAAGCACCAAGAACTCAGTGGGAGGAGCTTCTGCCTCCGTCAGATGGCAGCGGCTACAGTGTGAGGTTCTGAGCTTGGGCATAGCATGTAGAAGTGGCTGAACCCCTACATCCCAAAAAGGTGAAACGAGCTCATAGCATGTAGAAAGGGCTTATAGTCCCCCTTAAGTAGAGAGAATATAGGTTTGAGTATATTATGATAAGATCCGCATATAGCCCATATTCTATCTACTTTAGGGGGACTTTAACCACTACATCCCATAAAGTTGAAACGAGCCTCGGTTGACGGCTTACCAACATAATTCTGTTAAGAGTTAGAACTGATCAGCAAGGTTCTGTTTTAGGGTTATATAGTGGATTATATAGGGGATTATTCTAGGGGTTATAAAGGGGGATATTAGGAGTTTAGACCCTAAATCCTATAATACGGGTTATTAAGGGGGACACTGGGTAGTTCTACTGTTCGATTGGGCGATGCGGTTTGACGTTGTAATGTAGTAACCTTCTGGCCTGCTGGTTGTTGCTGCCCATGTACGGAGATATACGCGGTCTAGGTTTTAGGATTTACCTAGACCCTCCAAACTATTTCCTTTTTGGGTTTGGTATGGTTTTTGGGTTAGGACTCTCATTAGGACTACCCCATAAAGGTACTGCATGGTAGGGTCTAGTCAGGGTTTAGGGCATAGGGTGCTTGGGCCTACATAGACTCTTGGAACAGTGCTGGTATTAGTGTCATATGCGATGTATGGAGAGACAGAGTTTAGGGCATAGCGTGCTCGGGCCTACAAAGACGGGTAGAGTTTATGGTTTAGCGTTAATGTCTTGTAGCGGAAGGTTGTTCATGTTCAGGCTCTGGGTTTTGCAGACAATGATTTGGGTCCAAGATATGAAACCTCCGGCATGAGGTCATGTGAGGTTCACAACATCGAATTGTTCATGGACCCAATCTTCCAATCACATTTCAGCGATTGCAATCTTAAAGCCCAAGCTGTGCTTCTAGATGACGGGGTGAGGCTTTGTTGCTCAGGGATTGTCGTCCGACAGCGTCTCCGCCCTCGGCAAACCGTACGAACTCTTGACAAACCGTCGGCTGTTGTGGGTTTTTTCAGACTGGCAACTGCTATGGATGTCCAAGACTTTCGCGCTACTTGCGTGGTATCCCAAACCCTGGGCCCTTTACCCCCTCTTCCCCTCACCCTTCCAACCCTAAGACCCTAAACTCGGAAAATGACTCACAGGTAACACTTGCACCAAAAAAGGGAAGGTCAGAGCCCACAACTAGTGACCAGAAGGGACAATAGTAATCATGTACGGGCCCGGCTTATACCTGCAAACCTTGAAGGTAGAAAAGCCACCCCGAAAACCATTGGACATGGTCTAGAGCTCTAGGAAGCTGGACCTTGAGAAAAACTGGGTTGCTGTTAAGGGACTTAAATTAAGTTACTAGATTGGGNNTTCCTTAACAGCAACCCAGGAAAAAACATCAGCGTTGTTAACTTCCACAGCTGAACACCCTGACTGAGTCAAAACCCCACGAGGCCCAAGGCAATCCTTCTACACCGGATCCGTGAATCTCTTCGCACAGACGGTTTAGGGTTTAGATTGCTAAGCCCTGCAAACCTCAACTCCACCCTCAGGGGTTCTAGGCTCAGGGCTTAGGGGCCAAAACCTCAATCATGTAGAGCGCAGCAAGCATTTATCAGCCTTACAGTTGCTCGAGACCAGTGTCCTAGCCCTCACAGACCCCAAAAGTAGTACCATAAACTGTGAGCGCTTCGCCTTCAACTACCTTAGACCCTTAACCTAATCCTTTAAATCCTGAAAGTCTTAAACCCTGAACCTTAATAGATCCCCACACACTCAAACCACGTTGCGCCTCGAAACCCTTCCTTGTAAGCTTGGTGAGGGCCGCAGCAGCACGTCATCGACATCCTCGTCTCAGAGTTTCTCAAAATAGGGATCCCCAGGGGCCCTAGGGATATATGAGGTGGACCCCTCACTCTGTAATAATGGTTGAGTAGGAATAAAAGAGGACCCTGATATAATCACCGTTGTCCCTTAAAGTCACTATTAAATTACTGGGTGGGGAGCCCACCTAAGAGATGTATAGGAATTTATGTGGTACTTAGTTGGATTAACCACCGCTTACTTTGAGAAACTTCTCGTCTCTATGAGGCTTGGGATGATTCAAGGTTGAGGGGATGGGGTCCTAGGGTTTAGGGTTTAGGGCCATGGTTTGGGATGTAGGGGCATTGGGATTTCAGAGCTTTGGGCTTGGCTCGCAAAGAGTGACATAAAGTTGGTACTAGCTGGCCTGACTAGCTATACACGCTGTACAGTTCAAAGTGGAGGGCTGAAGATAGAATTGCATACTAACCCAATCAAAAGTGCTTGCTTACAACCTTAAGCCCTCAACCCAAGGCTCAGCCTTGACTTGAAGCCAAACTCTAAGTCCTACACGGAGTTTTGATAATAGCTCTTGGGCTGCTATTCCACTTTCCCCCGGAAGTTCCCAAAAGTGACCTGCATACCCTTCCCCAAAAGTCATATGGAAGTCCAGAAGGGGTCCCGAAACGACTATCGGCTGTTGTCCTTTGGGATTTCCATGTGACTTTGCTGAAGGGTAGCTGGCCCCTACATTCGCACGAGACGATGCGTGATCTTGAAACGTATGAAGCGGTAGCTTCCCAAAACAGGGGGACTCCAATATAGATCTAAAGATACCATAATGGTCTCTACTGGGGCGCACCCCTAATTTTGGGAACCCCCTGCAAGTGTCCAGACGGTGACTGGTGTGCTTCCTGGTTTTCATTGAGGTTTTAGCATAATTATGTCTTTGCTTGCACGGTTCTGCTGGCCATCCTTATGCTTACACCCCATTGCTAGGCCAAAATGATTGCCATTACAGGTATGACTATTATCACTACTACTCTTTTTTCTTACTATTCTTGCAGCGCCCTTACGCTGAGCATCCAAAGCGTGCAGCCCCAATCAATCATGGTGGCCGAAATTGGAGGACCACGGGCTCCCCCATGTACGGTTACAAAGGAGGTGTCTCTTATCTGGGTCTAGGTTTAGGGTTTAGGTGTCTCTTATCAGAACCCAAGGCAGGGTACTTGTAACCTGGAACCCTAATCCCTGATAGTCACTCATGAGCCTGCCAGGCTAGAGCTGAGTGCTAACAGACTACAGAAGCAGAAGGGTTCTCGTCACTAGGGTTCTCCGGGTCACCCAATACACAGACTCTTACCTGGGCTGCTGTTAAGGAATTTAATCTAAGTTACTCTATTGGGGAAACCATATTGATTACTATATATACCTATTGTGGTAACTTAATTTAAATTCCTTAACAGCAACCCGGTCAACACCCTGCTGCTTGTCTGCCTTCTGCTTTGGCCTTCACGAGCTGTGTAGCCCTAAATCGGGCACGGCAGGCCATGCCGCCAGCACTCATCCTTTACCCCCCTAAACCTCAAACCCCAGACCCTTCAATGGCACTACAACCATAAGATTGTCCCACAGGAGAAAATCCAAAGCCTTTCAAACCTAGGGCCCGTCAGCCCTTCTTGCAATAACAACACTGACTATGCCAACCAACCAAACGTGTGTAGTTACTCTACTTGCTTGGGGATTGCACAAATTCCCTCAAGTAGAGTATCTTCCGTGCATTCTGCAACATTCCATGTACATGCCGCCCAAAGAAACACATTTTTTTCTGTTGTGACGCTCGGATGGATGAATTCATGCCCGCCATAGGAGTGGGCCCCAGCACGATCAACTGGACGTAGTGTGATGTTGCTACAGTCATCAGTTCTCTGCTTTGAAAAGCTGCTGAGGCCCTACTCATATCATGAGACTCGCCACCACCCTCCCGACAAATGAGCTCTAGTCTAGACTCCTAGTATCGCCTTTAGTAACCCCTGCAATAGTACCTATGTAATCCCCCATATAGCCCTGTTAACGAGTTCGGACTACATTCAGCTCAAATGATTGCTGCTGAACAGCTCAGGCTCGCTTTTCGGGAACTGCGGTCCTCTAGGTCTGTTTGCTTGTCCTCCTAGGGGCTCGTTTGGGTACTGCCCCCACCCTGTGACAGTGTATAGTCTATCGTAAGTTCATGTTAAGGGCTATATAGAACTATGTTATCGATATTATCCAACTGTTACAGAGTGGGGGCAGTACCCAAGGGCTCATCCTTGTGAGGGAGTGTTGGGAGGCCCCGTCATGAAGCTCTGAATCCTGACCCGCAGGCTTGCGTTCCTCCTGCATTTTGGAATGCTCGTGAACAGCAGGTCCCCTCCAAAGGGGCTAGGGCACTAGCCTACTTGGAGGTTCAGGATAATTACGATCAAATTCTGACTCGTGCCCTTATCAGGTTCAATTTGTGTACCTGCAAGTTTCCCCAAAAAATGAGGTGGCCCCAAAACAAATCTGGAAACACTATAATCCTTATTAGGGGTACCCCCAGTAAGGTACCCCTAATTCGCGGAAACCCTAAACCTAAACCCTGAATAGTAGTTTCCATTTTCTTTTCCATTATCCCTCTATGATTGTAAGTACATGAAGTCTAATTATCCTGAACCTCCAAGGACAGGTAGGAGTCCAAAGCTACCAAAATGTTACTTCGCATAGTGCTCACGGTAGAAAGCGCGTGCGATGAGGACCATCATGGTGAGGGTAACTCCCTTGGCATGGAGGAGCTCAGTAGACGATGCTTATTACCATTACTATTACCATTTTGTTACGATTACTAGTACTATTACGAATACTAATACTATTACTATTACTGTTACTAGTACTTGGCATGGATGAGCTGAGGGCTCTAAGCCAAGTTCCAGGCGTAGGTTTTGGGGTGGATTTGGGGGTGCAGGGTTTTTGGGTTTGGTTAAGGGGCTTACGGTTTCGCGCTTAGGCTTCAGGAGGCTTCGAGCTTTTACTTTAGGGTAGACTTCTTGGTCCAAGGCACATGAAGCTGCGGCTTTCGTTCAAGCTCAGATTGAGATGCTGATTCCACAAAACCTTACAGTTAGCAAGGACGACCTGGGACCTTTCAATGGCCAAGGATTTTGTGGAAAGTGGTATCCTGGTGTGGCCACATTGCATTCAGCCACTTCATTCTTAGTGCCTAGCCATATTGAAAAATTTCGAGATCGAGAGACATGGTAACCGTGCCAAGTTAAAACACTGGCTGGCATAGCTATGATACGACGAGGAAAGAAGGAACTGGAAGCAATCAGAACGGGTGAACTTGTAGCAATTGCAGCTAAGTTAACCGCACACGAACTTCCAAATTCAACTTAGAACAGGCGTACACCTGGATTCAAGGCCCCCAAACCCTTGAACCGCAAACTCCACAATCAAGTCAGTCAGAAGACGGCAGCCAGAAAACCGATAGCGAACATAAGGGCATCCTGTTCTACCGGGTTGCTGCTACAGAACTTAAAGCTAAGTTACTATGATAATCGAACCCGAGTACAAATGCTGCGGTAACTCGAGCCCTGAACCCTAAACCCATATGTACCCGCATTACTCACCTTAAGCCATAAACCCTAAACCCTACATACCCATGTTTTGTTTCTTGAAATTGACTTCCCTAGCAGCAACCCAGTCTATGGCTTAGGATTGAGAAGTTGGAGAATTCGGGCCAAGTCAAAGGGCAACGGACTTTTGGCTCCTAGGCCTTTTGCTTGTAGGTCTAAGGCTTCGGAAAGTTTAGGGTTCAGGTTTAAAATTGTCTTTCGTGTTTTTACTGCTCCTCATCTCAACCCGTAGCATGAAACGCCCACCGAGGCTGGCCCGATCCCAGTTGTCCACTCAGAAAAGCCAAAAAAGGTTTAGGGTTTAGGTTTGCATGCTGTTGCCACCTACATGACGCCGGGTTTGGAGATGAGGGTTGGGCTGATTTTTGGGGGTCTACATTGGGGCCCCCGCGATTTCAATGAACACCTACATTTCGTTTTTTGTGCCTGTACGTGTAGGGAGTTTGAGGCTACGGGTTCAATCGCCTCACCTCCAGCAACTAATGCCTTCCTCAGGGTTTAAGGTTTAGGGTAACACCGCTGGAAGACAAATGTCAGCATGATACTTCGCTTGGCCAGGTTTCGGGCTAAGGGAAAAGTCGTGACTGGGACAACTTGCTGGGGGCTAGTAGGAATAAGGGAATACATTATTTAGGGATCATAGGGATTATGTTCCCATATCCCCTACTAATAACACGGATTGGATGCAAAGAAAGTGCGTAGCCCCGGTCTCTTGACACAAGCGCAGTTCAAAACAAGGTGTTGATCCCTGTGTGTGGAAATACACATGTGTATCACATCTCTCAATGGGCTTCACTCAAACTCTGACAAGGGGTCGATTAATCACTAGGGGCTCGCATCGATTTCAGTCATGCATAGGAACTCGCATAGGTGCACGTCAATGGAGGCTGCCACTATCAGATTTAAGGGTAGATTATGTAGGGGGGCCCTGTATTTCCACCGAGTAACCCCAATCCCGGTTCTTAACGTTTGTGAAGGTTCATGGCAGTTGAAACATCCTCTGGGCCTTCGGATTTGAGAGTTTACTGGGTTGCTGTTAAGGAAGTTCACTAAAGTTACTATAATAAGGAAACCCTCGTTAAAGAACCGAGCAGCTGCGAACCATAGGAAACCGAACTGTGGGAAGGTTCCTATTCAAAACCCGGTAGCTTAAAGTGTTTAGCTACGCATCTGGTTTAAACCCCTCAATGTGCTAGACCTGCACTCAAGAATCCTGGCACACAAGTTGTCCAGATAGATTAGCGAGGCGCACTGCCAGCCTCATATGAGCATGTTCCCGCTACTTGATGCATTTGCAAATATAAATCAAAATTCGCTCGAAAATCGGAAATCCAGGAGCCAGGACTTCATCTTCAATTCCATGAGGAATCACATAGATCAGAATCCCATAAAAAGCACAAATTCAAAAATCAAAGATTCTGTTTTCTTCTAACTTTAGAAGGCATGCACATAGACTAAACGTGGACATGCCGTGTCATTTTTTATTGAATTACAAACGGAATTCATCAAGAACACCTGGAAATCCAGGAATCCAGGATGGTTGTACTGTCCCCATACAGAAGTTACAAGGAAATCGAACCAAAACAGGAAATCCAGGAATTCCGGGAAACCCACATCCGAGAGCCAAGGGCTCTAGACGTGCTTCCAATCAAATTTCCAGAACTTGTTGCGCCATGTCTAGTTGGATATACAAAAGTATTCAGATAAACCAAATTCTTTTCCAAACTTTTAAATCCAGGAAGCCCGGTTTCTGGTTTATTTCTCATCGACTTTCAAAAAGGAACTCCCATATTTCCTTAGGGCTTAGGGTTTCAGGTTTAAGGTTGCGGGTTCAGGGCTTAGGTTATAAACCAACGCTCTTATCCAAATTTGGAAATCCAGGAATTCAGGATTTCGTTCCTGCACCCGATTAAATCTAAACAGGATTTAAAATAAGAGAATCCTATGGAAAACCCACATCCAAGAACCAAGGATTGTAGACATGATGCTAACCAAGTTCTAAAAGGAATGCATATAAGATGAAATCCCATCCACTGAGGAATCCAAGGTTTCGGTATTGTTCTCTTTTTTGAAAATAATACTCTCCAAACTTGGGAATCCAGGAGTCCCGGATTTCTATATCATGTCTCGGAGTAGATTTTAACTTGAAATCATGTAGACCAAATCTCTATTCAAAACTGGAGATCCAGGAACCCAGGATTTCTGCATTGTTTCTATTTTGCTTTCCAAAGGGATTCATATGGACCAACTTGCCACCCAAAACTGCAGATCCAAGAATCCAGGGTTTTCGGTATTGTTTCTACCCAGATTTTAAAAGGTCTTCACATGGACCGGACCTATATGGAAACACAAACCAGGGAATCAAGGTTCTCACATCACTGTAAAAGCAATTCACATAAACCAAATACTTGTCCAAATGTTTACATCCAGGAAGCCATGGCTTCTGGATGATTTCTCATCGACTTCCAAACAGGAACTCCTACAAACCGACATTCTTATCCAACACTGGAAATCCAAGAATCCATGGTCACTGGCTTCTAATCAAACGTTAGCAGGAATTCATGATATAGAGTAACATTTTATCCAAAACGTGAAAAGTCAAGCATGAAAGCTGGAAATCCAGGAAATCACCAAAAAACAAATGACCTCAAGCCTCAAAGATTGGGATAGTACAGCGTTTTTGCTAAGGTCAATGAACAACGAAGGAACAGCGCAACATTGCAAAAAAAAGCTGTACCATCCCAAACTGGGGGACCCCGTGTCATTCAGAGACCCTGCAGGTTCGAAGAGGATTTTTTGCCTCTTGCTGCAAGAGTCTTGGGCACGGCGCGCTCCACTGAAGACCTTGGAGAAGTTTTGGGCGTCACAGTGCGCGCCCTGAAGCTCCCGGAAAGCTTTTGGGCGTCACGATGCGCTCCCTGAAGATCCGCAGAAATTCGGGCGTCATGGTGCGCTCCCTGAAGATCCTGGTGGAATTTACTTTTGAGTGTCACGGTGCGGGAGCTTTATTCGTCACCGTGCGCTCCCTGAATATCCTGCACGAGCTTGGGCGTCACGGTGCACTCCCCTGAGTATCCTGCAGGAGTTTTGGGCGTCACGTGGAGTTTTGGGCGTCACGCTGCGTTGCCTGAAGATCCTGGACAATTTTTGAGCATCATGGTGGCGCGCTCCCTGAAGATCCTGGAGTAGGTTTCGGAGTCAGAGTGCGCGCCCTGAAGAGCCTAGAGGAGTTTCGGCGTCACGGTGCGCTCCTGAAGGAGTTTTGGGCGTTGTGGTGCTCTGCCATGCAGTTTTGGGCGTTCCGGTGAATTCCATGAAGATCCTGGAGGAGTTTTGGGCGACGCGGCGCACCGCCGGAAGGTTTTGCAGCAGTTTTGGGCGTCACGGTGCGCTTCCTGAAGATCTTGGAGGGGTTTTGGGCGTCATGGTACGCTCCCTGAAGATGCTGAAAGAGCTTTGGGCGTCACGGTGCGCTCCATGAAGATCCTGGAGAAGTTTTGGGCGTCACGGTGCGCTCCCGAAGTTTTGGGAGGAGTTTTGGGCATCACGGTGCGCTGCAGATCCTGGAAGAGTTTTGGGCGTCGCGGCGCGCTCCGTGAAGATCCTGGAGGAGATTTCGTCGTCACTGAAGATCGTGGAGCAGTTTTGGGCGTCACAGTGCGCTCCGTGAAGATCCTCAAGGAAGTTTGGCGTCATAGTGCGCTCCCTGAAGGTCCCCCCTGAAGATATGGGAGGAGGTTTGGGCGTCACGGTGCGCTTCCTGAAGACCGTGGAGGAGTTTTGGGCGTCACGATGCGCTCCTTGAAGATCCTGGAGGAGTTTTGGGCGACACGGTGGGCTATACGGCTATACTTGAAGATCCTGGAGGCGTTGGCGTCACGGTGCCCTCCTCGAAGATCCATTAAGAGTTTTGGACGTCACGGTGCGCTCCCTGAAGATCTTGTAGAAGTTCTGGGCACCAGCGTGATCCCGGAAGATCCTGGAAAAGTTTTGGGCGTCACAGCGCTGTCCCTCAAGAACCTGCAGCCATGAAGATTCCGGAAAAGTTTTGGGCGCCAGCGTGCTCCCTGAACATCCTGGACGAGTTTTGGTCGTCACGGCGCGCTCCTTGAAGACCCTGCAGCAGTTTTGGGCGTCACGGCGCGCTCCCTGAAGATCCTGCAGTAGTTTTGGGCATCACCGTGCGCTCCCTGGGAATGCTGGAGGATTGCTGGGCTATGCGGTAAGCTCCTGGAGGAATTTCTGCTTCACGGTGCGCTGCTTGAAGATCCTGCAATTTTGGGCGTCACGGCACGCTCCTTGATGATGACTGGAGGAGTTTTGGGCGATGTGGTCCGGGCGTCACGTTGCGCTCCTTGACGATCCTGGCCGAGTGTTGTGTTGGGCGTCACGGTGCGCCCCTTGAAGATCGTGGAAAAATTTGGGCGTCACCGAGAGCCCCCTGAAGATCCTGCAGGAGCTTTGGGCGTCACGGTGCGCTCCCTGAAGATGCTGGTGGAGTTTAGTATTGGGTGTGACGGTGCGCTCCCTCAAGATATTGGAGGAGTTTTGGGCGTCACGGTGTGCTCCCTGAAGATCCTGCAAATTGGGCGTCGCGGTGCGATCCCTGAAGTTCCTGCAGCAGTTCTGGGCGTCACGGCCCGCCCCCTGAAGATCCTGCAGGAGCTTTGGGCGTCTCGGTGCGCTCCCTGAAGATCCTGGTGGAGTTTAGTTTTGGGTGTGACGGTGCGCTCCCTGAAGATGCTGCAGGAGCTTGGGCGTCGCGGCGCGCTCCGTGTGAAGATTCTGCGAAGGAGGGGGTCCTGGGCGTCTCGGCGCGACCCCCTGAAAAGGAGTTTTGGGCGTCGCGGTGCATTGCAGATGCTGGAAGAGTTTTGGGCGTCACACTGCGCTCTGTGTGAAGATCCTAGTGTCCTAGAGCAGTTTTGGGCGTCAAGGCCTTCATGGTGCCCTCCCTGAAGATTCTGCAGGAGATTTGGTCCTCACGGCGCGCTCCCTCACAGGATCTTCAGGGAGCGCACCGAAACCCCCAAAATTCCCGTAGGATCTTCAGGGAGCGCACTGTCACGCCCAAAGCTCCTCCAAATCTGGAGTGAGCGCACGGCGCGCCCAAAACTTCTTCAGGATCTTCAGGGATCGCACGGTGACGCCCAAAACTCCTTCACAATCTTCGGGGAGCGCACCGTGACGCCCAAAATTCCTGCAGGATCTTCATGGAGCGCACCGCGATGCCTAAGACTCCATCTTTTGGGAGCCCAACGTGACGCCCAACACTCCTGCAGGATATGCAGCAGGGAGCGCATTGTGACGCCCAAGCTCTTCCTGGATCTTGAAGGCGTGCACAGTGACGCTCAAAATTTCCCTAGGATCTTCAAGGGACGACATCGTGACGCCCGAATCTCCTCCAGGATCTTGAAGGGACGGCGCTGTGACGCCCAAACTCCTCCAGGATCTTCAGGGAGCGCACCGAGACGCCCAAAACTGAGGGCCCTTGTGACGCCCAAAACCTCCCGAGAATCTTCAGGGAGCGCACCGTGACGCCCAAAAATGCTGCAGGATCTGCAGGGAGTGCACAGTGACGACAGCAAAACTCCTGCAGGATCTTTCTTGGAGCGCGCCGTGATACCCAAAACTCCTACCAAATCTTCACAGGGAGCGCACCGTGACGCCCTAAACTTCTCAGGCAGCGCTCCGTAACGCCCTAACTCCTCCCAGGTTCTTGGGAGTGCGCCGAAACGCCTAAAACTCTTCCAACATATTTAGGGAGTGCACCATGATGCCCAAAACTCCTCCCAGATCTTCAGGCAACGGGTTCAATACACCCCCGAAATTCCTCCAAGATCTTAAGGTAACGACGGTGACGCGCAAAACTCCTCCATGATCATCAGGGCGCGCTCCGGTCACGCCCAAAACTCTTCCAGCAACTTCAGGGAGCGCGCGGTGACGCCCAAAACTGCGTGAGAATCTTCAGGGAGCGCACCGCGAAACACAAACTCCTCGACGAGTGCAACGTGACGCCCAAAACGTCTCGAGGATCTTCGGGGAGCGCATCGTGAAGCCAAAAACTCCTCCAGGATCTTCAGCGAGCGCACCGTGACGTCCAAAATTCCAGGATCCCCACAGAAGTTTTGAGCGTTACGGTGCGCTCTCAAGATCCTGCAGAAGTTTTGAGCGCTACGGTGCGCTCTCAAGATCCTGCAGGAGTTTTTGGGCGTCACGGTGCACCCCCAGAAGATCCTGGAGGAGTTTTGGGCGTCGCGGTGCGCCCTGAAGATCTGGACGAGTTGGGTGTCACGGTGCGCTCCCTGAAGATCCTGCGCAGAAGTTTTGGGCGTCACGGTGCGCTCCCTGAAGATGCTGGAGGAGTTTTGGGTGTTGCGGTGCGCTGGAAGAGTTTGGGCGACACGTCGCGCCCCCTGAAGATTATGCAGGACTTTCGGCGTTGTGTGCACTCCCTGAAGATCCTGCAGGATTTTCGAGCGTGACGGTGTGCTCTCTCAAGATCCTGGAGGAGTTTTTCCGGCGTCACGGTGCGCTCCATAAAGATCCTGGAGAAGTTTTGGGCGTCACGGTGCGTTCCTTGAAGATCCTGGAGAGCTTTGGACGTCACAGCGCCATCCCTTCAAGATCCTAGAAGAATTTTGGGCGTCACGGCGCGCTGCCTGATGAAACCCTGAAGATCCTGGAGGAATTTTGGACGACACGGCGCGCTTCCTGTGAAGATCTTGGAGGAGTTTTGGACATCACGGTGTGCTTCCTGAAGATCTTGCAGGAGTTTTGGGCGTCACGGTGCGCTCCCTGAAGATCCTGGAGGAGTTTTGGG
Source organism: Symbiodinium pilosum (assembly GCA_905231905.1). Classification (NCBI taxonomy): domain Eukaryota; class Dinophyceae; order Suessiales; family Symbiodiniaceae; genus Symbiodinium; species Symbiodinium pilosum. The sequence continues at coordinate 27,958 of CAJNIZ010036447.1, read as the reverse complement.
TGTCACGTTGCGCTCCCTGAAGATTCTGGAAGGAGTTTTGGGCGTCACAGTGCGCTCCCTGAAGTGGAGGAGTCTTTTCGCTTTTGCATGTCGTGATTGGGTTTTGAGGGACAGGACCGGACTTTTGCTGGTGTTGGGGTATAGGTTAGAGGCCAACCCCAGCTTGCGCCAGGCAAGGCATGAAAGCCCACCCTGTATAGATTAAAGGCTTCTTGCTTACCCGTATAGTATTGGGCTAATTCATTAACATCTAGAACCCTTTATGTTCATAAATGTACTGGTTTTACGTGCTGTCCTCCAAAGGATCCCGAAGGTTGCGGGCCCAGAGGTGTACAAAGTTCGGGTTTAGAGTGTATAGGCTTTAGGGTGTATAGAGATCCAAATCATTGATTCTGAATTTTCTTGTACAATATAGGAGCCGGAGGAACCGTGGGACCAAACCGCAGGAATCGAACCGTCTCGAACCGGTCAAAGGTTTGTACGGGGTTAGGTTCCTGACAACTGAACCGAGTGGAACCATGGCCCATTATTTACTACATACACGTATTATGGCAACTGAATTTAAGTTCCTGAACAGCAACCCAGTTTAGGGTTTTGTGGGTATAGAGTTGATTTTTGGGAGGCTAAAACCTGGCTAGAAAACTACTCAGGTATGGGCGTGCAGCTTAGTTGGACATGCAAATCCCAGCCCAGGAAAAATAGGGTTTAAGGTTTAGGGTGAGGAAGACATCCGCTGGGGGTTTAGCGCAGGAAGGTTCAGCGGTCGGGGCCGGAGCGTTTAGGGATTTGGGTATGAGAGGTTTAAGCTTTAGGGTCTAGGATTTATGGGCTACCTCTGGTGGCTCTTATGGGCCCCCAAAACACCGCGAAGCTTAAGCGCGCAGTTGGGCAAGAATGTTTTCTGGTGCTACCTCATAGTAAATCATGTAGCTCCTACGAGTATGATTGGCACAGCTTCTTTGGCCCTTGGACCCTGAAACCTTTATAAACACCAAGCCGCTACCCCCGAAAACCTTTTACCCATGAGCCGTGCAAACCTCAGTCCTGCGTGCCAGTTGAGCGGGCCCAGTGAAGATCATTGGCAAGAAGACCTGTTAGAAACCTAAACCAATCAAACGCATAATCAGATGGAAGCTAGGTATTTCAAGGCACTTATAAGGGATACATATATGGGGAGATGTAATGCGCTGAGGTTTTTCAAGATTGCCTTCTGGTATTGGTAGGAAACAGAAACTGGCAAAAAACAAGACAAATTTCAGTGTTTAGAGTGTGAGAGTTGGGTGTTCAAGTCTGGAGTTTAGGCTCTAAACTTATTGGTTCTCAATAGGGAATAAGTGAATATACGTAGTCCCTATTTACTATATAATCCTTATATACTACATTCCCGTACTCCCTATTAACCCCGAGTAAGTAAACTTGCGGGTTGGGACTTCCGTTTGAGCATCTTAAGCTTGAGCTTTCGGGCTAGAGCTTTGGGTTCAGATTTTGAGCTTCGATTTGTAGCTTTTTCGCAGGTTCAGAGTGTGCTGCCACCTGAGCTATGAAGGGTTCCTTGAGCATAGGCACGCAAGGTAGAGGTTGAGGCATGGTTGGGGTTGGTTTGGGGTACAGGGTTTAGGGTTCAGGGCCGGTTCTATGGCTGTCCCTCCCTGCGAAAACGGCTTGCATGCTTATGTTGATCATCATGGTTCAGTCTCCCCTTCATCTGCCTGCAGCAGAAGCCGTGTCAGACCTACAACAGGCCGCAGGACTTTACTACCCACAGTGGTCGTGGCAGGTGGCTTCCTAATGACACGGGTGATGATAGCAGGCAGCAACAAGAACAACTGCAACAAGAAAATCATAACAGCCTCAACCTACCTGTGTGGTTGATTGCCTCTCGGTAACTTACTGGTGGTGAGTAGGGAAAAAGTGAGTATAATCCCTACATAATATTCCCTACAAATCCCCAGTAAGGAAGTGGCGTGCTTTAAGCGCCCGCAAGTCAGGCCGCCTGCGAAAAGGGGTGCCTCACATGCGTGTCTTCCATGCCTCCCACCCTGGGCCCTCGAAACTATCTCACGAAACCGTGGATCAACAAACCTGAGTACGCCCGGGACTTACTAGTCCTGCACTCTTAAACAAACCCTAGTTTGGAGGGAGCAAATCGCAGGCAACGATTGCAACGCAACAATGGGAGGGCATGAGCCTGCTCCCCTTATCGCTGCATCTCGTCGTTCACTCCCCAAAACCCTAAATCCTAAATCCTATATCCGAAGACTATTACCTTAACCCTTAAACCCTGGGATTTTTACACTGCAAGCCTTGGATCCCAAGCCTCAACACCTTCACGATCTAAGCCCTAAACCCGGCACCCAAGCTTTTAGACCCTATGCCTTGGTCGTAACCACCAACCCTCAACCGGACCGCTCCACAACAGCCACACTACACCCTAACCCCCAATACCAACAACTCTAAACCGCGTATCATGCAGTCCAAGGCTAATAATTGGGGAATTTTGCGGGGGTGGTGTGGCAGGGTGGTAGGGCCGGGGAAGTTAGGGTTTAGGGTTTGCAGTCCCCTAAACTAGATAGAATACGGGGTATTTGGGGATCTTATTCTGGTTCTACGGAATTCTATAGTCTATCTACTTGAGTGTGACTAGAGGGCTGAGGATGACTGAGCCCAAAACCCCCACAGGCTAAGCCCTGGGCAGGTGGTCATGATGGTCATAGCCAAGGCAGCAACGAGCAAAGCCTCCTCCGACTTGTTCCACCTGTCCACCTCGTGTTAAGGATCTAGCGTATAGGACTAAGTGTTTAGCGTGATTTAGGCTTCAGGGTAAAGAGTTTAAGCTTCAGGGGTTGGAGTCTAGGATTGAGGGTTTAGTGTTAAGGGGGTTGGGGACTTAGGATTTGGGGATTGGAGTTTAGCATTGAAGGTTTGCCATCAGTGGCGCAAGGTTCGTGCGGGGTCTGGAACAAGAGCTTTGTCGGCGACCAGAACTCAGCAATACTTTGTCCTCAGACTGATTTTTTTTTTTTTTTTTTTTTGTGTGTGTGTGTGTGTCCGGTTGAGGGTTTGGGGTTTAGGAGTTACTGTAGTGTTGAGGATTGAGGGCTTGGGGTTTCCTATTCCTGTGTGCTTTTGGCAGGTAAGGTAAAGCACCCGTAATAAAACAGTGAAAAGGACGCTACCCCTACAAGTGAGATGGTTCTTAGGGATGATACAGCGCAGAAACCCTAAGCGACAAGATAGATTACTTAGGTGGACCTCCCACCCAGTAATGGTGACTACAGGGAATAGTGGTAAGAATATTAGGGTCCTCATGTATTCCTAGTATACCACTGCTACAGGGTGGGGGGTCCTCCTAAAAGATAGGCCTCCTAGCAGTTCCCTCCATGCACAGGAGCTTATCGCTACTTGGGGGCTTCCGGGGCGCCTTTCAAAGGCCCCGGATTTTTGGAAACTCCCACGTGCCAAAGATGCGTGCAACAAAAATGTAGCGAAGGGTGCAAGTTGCTGCGTTTGCAGGTCCTACAACCCCATGCCTACCCCTAGGGATCCAAATAGCCCAATGTAGGTAAGATTTACAGTCTTCTGAGCCCAATGGAAGTCATATTTGTATACTTGGATCCCTAGAGTACTTCTTGCCAACTGCTCGTGCTTCTCTGCAATGACTTGCCGTGGTTGCGGGGAGGTTCGGGGCCAGCCTTTTGTACACAGTAACACTATGTGTGACAGCTGCAAACCCCCGAAGCACTGCTAGCTGCTGGCGAAACCATGATGTCCCTGTAGTTTATACTCGCAGCGATGAGGCAACTTCTAACTCCTACGAACTTCTAGTGCGGAATCCAGCACACGGATCAGTGTTTGGGATCCATTCTCTCTTCGCAGGCAATCTGACGTGCGCAAGTAGAACACACATGACTAGCGTATCCATACATCTTGTACCAGGCTGCTACCAACGTGCATGCCGTCTACCTACTTCCTTACGGAGCAACTTCAACCCTGCAACCTAATCCTCAACCCCCGTGATTAATGAACCCCCTCCCCTTAACAGGGATTATAATGGGGATCCTAATATTAAAGGCCCTTCAAAGGAGGGGGTTTATTAATCAGGGGTCTACATTAGCCTTGTAGGGCTTGTAGCGCATGTAGAGAGTCCTCAGCCAAGCGTGACGCATCTTCATCGGGTGCACATGCCCGTTGTATGACTTTCTCTGATATTTTACCGGCCCCTAAATCCCAAACTGCATCAAAGCGTCAGGGACACCAGGAGGATCATGCCAACTCCGCCCATCTGCAGAGCCTTGGGAGTTCATGAGGAGACGGAGACTCTTTGGATTAGAGTGGGTGCGTTAAGGTTTATGGTTCAGGGTAGCTCAGGGTGATATTGCATTCTCGCCACGGATTCAACACAAGTTCCTTTGGAAGCTGTCCTTCTCAAGGCCCCCCGCAACCTATTTATTAGTCCCTTGCTGTTTCACGGTGGGAAGCATCGGAATCTGCCAAACCTTCGTGGGCAACGAAGAACTGTACTGTCGTATTGCAGCTAGGGTTTGGGCAGGACTTGCTGCGGCCTGCGATCTGTACAAGAGCCTATTTTCAAATAGCCGGTGAAAAAGCTATTCAGCTTTATAATGCTGCACCTATTGCTTTATAGCTGCTACTCTCGTTGCAGTTGTGGTGTCAGTGCCGCTGTTCCTGCTACGAAGCACCTTGCTGCAAAGCAGCTGGCGACAGGGAGACTGGAACCATGGCCGTGAGCAAGGAGAGAAGCATTTTGCGGATCAGGCGCTCGACCTCGAGCAGTTTTGCAGATATAGGGTTTATAGCAACAGGATATTGGGAAGCGCACTTCCAAAATGGCGACCCAATCGCGATCATATGACTCATATAGGATCGGAATTAGAGCGGTCGGGATACCAAAATACTCTCATTAGTTAAGGAGGCCCAGACTAAGGGTCTAGGAGCGTGGTACAGGGTTTAGGGGGTCTAGGAGACTTGGTACAAACATCATAATTAGCAAAGAAGCGCACTCCCTCCCATAGGGCTTGCGCAGTATTCATGCTCCCCGCCACACCTTAGCCCTATGCCTTTATACTCCCCATACATATATACCTAATGAGAAACCACCATATCATCCCAGTTTCCGTGTCGTTTTCCGTTTTCTTCTCCATTTCATTCTCCGTTATAGGTGACAATATCCCTATAACTTCACACCATTTGGGCGCACCCCCTCACCCTAATGCATACATATATATATATAATGTATCTCCCAGACTCCTATCGTAATACAATACAGGAACAGGGGAGTAGCCCTAAACCCCAAACCCTAAACCAGAAACCCCAAACCCTAAACCCCGAACCCACACCCCAAACCAGCCTCCCAAGCCGCACAGCTGGGTTGATAGGCCGCGGTCAAGTACAGGACGTGCGCAGGTAGGGGCTCTTTGCGAGTCTGGACCTGGGAGGCTTGGGGTTCCGAAGCGGTGAAGGGGATTGGAAGGTGAGGATTTGTGGTTTTTACGGGCAGATGGCCATGCGGCTTTAAACCTAAAGAGGTTGACCACGCGGGACTCAGGAGAGATACTCGGTGTTCAGGGTCTACAGCTTGTGTGGACTGCGTGAGAGGCTGCGCTTTGGAATGTTGAGTTGTGCTTCAGAATGGCTTGAGAGTTCATCATGCAGCCACTCCTTGTGCTTGAGCATCAGAAAGCCATACATGGTGGAGCTTAAGTTGACAAAAAAGGGCCATGGCAGGCGTACATATCCTGGGATACACCTAATGCATACCCTATACATCCAATTTATTATAGTACGCACTCTAGGGTTAGGATCCCAATGGAAAGCATATGGGCTCATATCAATATCAGGGCCCATACTTCCAACCTTAAAACATGTATCACCCCAGCAGACTATGTAGGGATGCCATTCGCAACATCTTTTGAAGCACAGATGCGTGCTGACAAGAGTGTGCAGTATCTGCTCCTCAAGTGGGATTGTGTTGATTTCTTCAGACAAAGAACTGCATATGTCCAGCTCCCGACGCCTGCCGCGAGGCACACCGCGATGCATGTGAGAATCGCTGGGATGACAATGGTCCGTGCCCCTGGAGGCAAGAAATCCAATTGCACTGCCTGAGCGTGTCTGTGCGGGGGGGGGGGGGGGGGGGNNGACCAAAATCTGTGGAGCGAAGCGAAGCACCAGTCACAGCCTAATGAGGGCTAGTCTGAAAAGCGCCCACCATCATGCATGTGGTACGGTACAATCATAAGACCGAAAACATAACAAGTTCGGGTGCTCACCTCAAGGACAGGCGCCGTGCACGTTTGACATTTTGTTGGAAAAAGGACTCACAAATCCCCTCTTGCCAGGGTCTCTAAACCTACAAACACCTCCTAAATCTTCGTCGACTCAGGCAATGAACAGTCTTTTGCAGCACCTTAACTTTAGGATGCTTACCAGTGGACGTCGCTGTAATCCTTGCGAAACCAACTAACATTCGACGGCATCCCTGTAGAGTCGTACATCTCGGGTCTCAAAAGCCCACAAAAGCCGGGTTGCTGTGGAGGAACCAAAGGTTTCGGAAATAAGTCATCGTAATATGGGCATGTCGTAAATAATGGG
>CAJNIZ010036446.1:162839-178227 GCA_905231905.1 Symbiodinium pilosum | reverse complement strand
AGATAAATGCGGCGGCTCATATAGCCCGTATATTATACCCCTACTCGTCTTCCGCCACCCCATGTCTGTCTCTGTGCTTGTTTGCCGCAGTTTAGGCTTCGGGTTGTGGAAGCGGATGATTTCCCCTGTGCAGCTGCCCTCGGTCTCTCGCAAGTTGAGCACATGAGATTTGAAACACCATGTTTTCCAACAACCCCAAGACAAAAGCACGGCAGAACTCTTCTTCAACTTGCCACACTTCGCATCAGGTAGCTCTGGAGAAAAGCTGCTGGACAGGCCCCAACGCAAAGCTAGCCTGGCTTAAGGACGCGCTGTTCCCAAGCTGGCTATAACAACAACGCCTTCCTGCAAAAAACAGATATGCAGCACTCTGTCGAAAAGTTTGAACTGACCCCGAAGAAAACCTTCAAATCCTCCCCGCTGGCCCTGGCTATCCTAAACCTGGTCGTGTAGCCCGTCACAACCAACCTCATGAAAGCAGAACCCTAAACCCTAAACCCTTAATCCCCAGAATGGGGCCTAATATGTTACTCGCCCGAATGCTTGGGGAAGGGAATCCCTTCTAAACCCGACTGCGTTTGGGGTTTGGGGTCTAGGGTTTACCCCGCATAATTAGAGGACTATGGTGACCTCTACCCTCATAGAATCCCCAATAGCAGAACCCGCCACATGCCGAATCATGCTGGGGCCACTTTCCAAGCATGTTCTCCATGCCGCGCTTGTAGACAACTCCCTTGGACTGTTGTCCGAACTTGTCGAACAGCTGCTGTAACTGGCACAACTTATTGGGGATAAGTAGGGAAAAGGGGAATATCTTATACAAGGATTCTGGGATTATATGAGCCATAGTCTAAACTCCTAGCATCTCCCTCAAGAAGCCCCGTAATGCTCCCCAATAGGATCCCCTATATAGCGCCCTTGAAGGAGTTGAGACTATGGCTCATATAGCGCCCAGTAGGTAGATAGAATATGGTTTTGGGCCCCATATACCCCATATTGTATCTACTTAAAGGGGGACCAAAACCCTAAACCCTAAATAGTAGTTTCCATGTTCTTTTCCATTATCCCCATATAGCACCTATGACCCCTATATCGACTTAAGGGGGACTATGCGCCCCAGCAAGATAATTGGGAGGCTGGCGAGCCAGCGGGATGGTTGTTGGGGGAGATATAGATGGCCATTGGGCTTCTGAAGATTGAAGGAGTCTATCCTTTATTGTGAACTACCTTAAACCCTAAACCCTAAATCCGAAACTCTAAACCCTATAAAACCTAACCCCAAACCCTAAATCCTAAACCCCAAACCGTTTGTTCTTTGAAGCCTCAAGCAGATGACCTTTGGAACTCGGATGCTGGCACTGAGGAGCTAACAAGCTAGCCATGTTGCTAAAACAGAGACAAATAGCCTCTTCATTGGCTGCATGCAGATGTGCATGTAGAATTTGGAACATGGGCCATAAAACCTTAACCCTCGAACCCTTAAACTTGTTCACTGCACCCTGAACACTAAGCCTATAACTCCAAGTCCAAACCCTCAACACTTGAGCTTGCTCGCCTTCAACCTCATACCCCAACATTTGTCTTTGAGCAAGAATGGCCTCCTGCTTGTCCTTGAGCACCACGACGCGGGATCCCTTCATGATCTGCAAGGGCGAGCAAAATCATTGGCAGGCTTCTCCCCGGTATCGGTTCGTCCAGGGTGTAACACCACAATGGTCATAATCAGCTGAAAATTTAAATCCCCAAGGCGAAATTTCTGCCCTTCCCTAAACCCCTAAGCCAATCAATCGCAACCCAAGACCTGGTCATGCGACCAGTCGGAAACGGTAAGAAGCCTGGCACGATATGCAAACGAATGCAGTTCAAAATGGATAGCCGAGGCCCACATATTGATATACAGAATGTGCGGGAAACACAAGAAGCTCGGAAAGAAATGGCGCCATGACTGATGAGGTGTACAACCCTGCTTATGGAACTTGCCTACTGTAACCCACCTGGGATATACTCCGCAATATATCCCTATACAGTACTCTAGACCCTAAACCCTATACCCCTATATATCCCCTATATATCCCTATATAGTACCCTAAAGCCTCGACCCTATATACCCCTATATAACCCCGATATATCCCTATATAGTACCCCAAGCCCTCGACCCTATATACTCCTATATACCCCTATATAACCCCTGTATATCCATATACAGTACCCTAAACTCTAAACTCTGTCAGAGAAGCTCTTAAGGGGCTGCTGGAATGAAGATCTGGGTGGTTGTCAACATTATGGTCCCTTTTAGATCCCTATTATAATCCCGCACCTAATATTCCGGGTACCCCCTAAACCCTAAACCCTAAAGCCTAAACCCCTAACCCCTAAACCCCAAAAAGGGACCACAATTTTGACACGCACCCAAGTCTGGTGTAGCAAGCCTTCGGAGTCGCGTCTGTTTTCTTCTTTGTCGACGACCTTGAAACGCCCAAAAGCGTTCGAGCTGTAGTCTATACCCAGACCCCCTAAAGGATCCAAAGAATTAGGGCTTAGGGTTTTCGGTTTAGGGCTAATCACCCCAATGTAGCAATGGGTTCAGGGGCTCGATTTTTTGGATCCTTTAGGGGGTCTGGGTACTCCCAGTATCCCCCCTCATAAGCTCTATAATACTGCCCCATATAATTCCTTTGTAACCCGCTTTGAGGAGTTCAGACTATGGATAACTATAGCTCATTTAGAATGATAGACCAGTTGGCTCGTTGCATGGGTTTGGAGTCATCATTGTTACCTACATTTGAGGGTCCAGGTAGGGCCTTTGGGGTCTTGACATCATGGGCCCGGGCCTTGAAGTGCAGAAATTTGGGCTGATTCATGGGTGAGCCAGCATTGCAAAGACACGGCTCTGCAGTAAGTGGTAAGAACTGAAACTGTATCAACTTGTCAGACAACCTGTTATATCAACTAATAGCGGTAGTATAGGCTAGTATCTTGTGGCTCTCGGTTGTTTACAAATCTCAGGGCATCATCTCAAAACCATACACGCAGGGCCCTCACGCATTGTCGTCATCCTCGTCGAAGCCCCGTTCAGAGCCCGGTGTGTCTTCGATCTGGAGCGGCTCGATTGTTGGGATTCGGGGGTTGTAGGGTTTGGTTACGGCTGAGAGTTTGCCTGTCAACGGCTCCGCGGCAGTAAGTGGTCCTCGCAAGGGACTACGCATATCCTCACAACTTTACATGCAACACTTGGGTGTTTTGCTCTCCAGCATTTTTTGCCCCGTGGTACAAGTAATGAGCATCCCCCAAACAGGGCTCCTTAATCACTGAGTAAGAAGAGTGGAAGCAAACTGCGCAACTTCCGCACCGAAGGCAATAAGCCTAAACTGAACTGCTTGTGTCTCCTCACTCCCCAAAGAAACGTCACCAAAAAACACATGCGCAGACCCTGAAACTCATCCTCCGTAAGGAGTTTAGGGTTTAGGGTCTATGGGTTGAGGGGGGTAACTGCCTCCAACAACATCGGTCTCATGACCTCGTCGTACGCCGTCTCCTGCCATGCTGATACTTGCCATCCAATAGCAGGAACCCATGGGCTACAAGGTAAGGAGCTACCAACACGCAGTTAGTATCATTTTTGTTCCTTGTATACATGCTATGTTAGCTGTCATTTTCTTGTGTATGATTGTTACTTCTCACTATTACTATTATCATTTCAAATTGCTATTGTTCCTGACTCTTTCCGAAGTGAGGGGCTCAGGACTGATCACTCTCGCAGACAGCCAGATTGGCCGCTCGCATCGCAAGTAAGAGAGCATGCGAGCAACAAAGGGTATAATCTAATATGCTATAGTATTCTGCAATGCGAAGGCAGCAAGGGACATGCAGCACAGCCAGTTGCAAAGGCGTAGAAATGCAGGCGAAAAGGGACTTCTGAAGCATGCATACCATGGCAGGCAGGCTCCTTCGGCGGCAGCTTCGAACAACTAACTACGAAATCCGATCCTGATCATTTATTAACTGTGTGATCGGCATCTGCACTGGGCCATGCTTCGGGTTCATAGCAAAAGAAAAGGCTCGAACTTCCATCTTCAAAACGCTGTACACGCCACAGGGCTCTGGGCAAGTTCCCTTGCGAGAAATGGACTTTACAGACTGCAACACGAAACAACCAAATCACTGGCATATGACCGAGACACGAAGATAACATAATTTCAGAAGTCGTATAGGCGGCTGCAGTATCGGGTAGGATCTATTGTGGCACCGCAAGGGCCCCATATGGTCCAACTCATCTAGCGCAGTGGTGAAACTACCTTACTGAAAGGCGACTTCAGGTTGTCGTGGTATTATTGCTCTACACCCTAATTATAATGCGTTCATTCAGGGCCTCGACTTTCAGCCGAAACCTAAGACGGCACCTAGTAGAATAGTTGAGGATTTCTTGCAGAACGCGTCCAATCTCCAGGAAAAGAACTACCTGGAGCCTAAAAGTATGTAGAGCAATGGCCTGATTGGCTCTTTGTATGCCTTTTAGGTCATTATTTCACCCCCTCTTGGGGTCCAGTATATGTGAAGATAAGCTACAACAATCTCAACTCCTGAATGTTGCCTGCCTATCCTCCCAAAAGCTACCATGCAACCTAAAAGAGACCCAATACAGCTTACTATCCCTTTGAAAGGGGCCTACATGAGGTTCCAGTGTATTTTTGGAAGGGTGGCCAACACATGGAGCTAGCCTGCAGGCAATGCGAAAAGCAAAAAAACTTGAGCCATAGTCACGCAGTAAGGCTCGACCCATGAAGCCCCAACCCTAAATCCCGAACGCCTAACACCACAAACACCTGCACCCTGAATGCTGGAGCCCCAGAGCAAAAACCCTGAAACCCAATCCTGCCAAGTCTTACAGCACAAAACCCCTAAACTGCAAGTGTAGAACACCGGAATCAGACACATGAAAAACACACCCCATTGCAAAACTTATGGCTCGGAGTATGCGCTGGCAACAAGCCAGGAAAGCATCTTGCAGCATCGTCTTCTTGTGGTACACGACTGCCTGAGGTGGGAGTATTGAAGATACCTGCCCAGAATCCTTTGGTCATCCCTACGGTGGATACTATTAGGGTGGGTTTCCGGTTCAGAGTTACTAAAAATCCTGCATGACCCTAAGTACATTATACCTTGGTGTTTATACTTACAGTATTACACTATAACCAGGTCATGCAGGAATTTTAATATCAACAGTATGTCTCTCTGAAGCCTCGGAGGTTACCCCTATTGTCAGATGCGGGAGCCGTATATCGGTTTGGCAAGATTTGAAGATGTTGCCGAGGTTTCCATCCAGGCTTTATCATGTAGGGCACCGTGTATGAGCTTGAAGACAAGTAGGTTTCTCAGAATGAGGGCTGTTTTGGGACTATGCGGAGGTCAGGTACTCTGAATATGGCAGTCTCCATAAATAGGGGCACCCCAATACAAACCCCCTATAATCCTTATTCTTGGGATTTCTGGGAAACCCTCATATCGCTTCTGCATAGGGATCACTAGGAGTAACTCCTGTTTGATCTCATGTCCCTCAATGGAGTCCAGACTCCTCACCGCCTGTCAATGTCACAGTTTAGTCGTGAAAGACAACAAGCCTAGAAACAAGTCTCTTTGGAAGTGCTGTGATCGAGTCGTGACTGCTGGGGGGTTGCTTTTCCATGTGCCCGGCGCCAGCGGCCTTTACCTTTGACGAGCCCTCGAGAGTTGGACTCAGTACTTACATGCTCTTGTGCAGACTGCAAATGCTTCGAGCAGCAACAATAAAACCGCACTTAGCGCTGCCATGGTGCCTAGAATTGTCACCCTGGGTTTAGGTCTTGGGGTTTAGGGTTCAGGGAAATGCATTTGAAATAGCAATCCCTCAGTCTACACTTGGAAAGACCCAAGTTCTACATTTGGGAATGTCTCGAGGTAGATGGCACTTTAGGCGCCCAAGGGATACATGGGGATTGTAAAGGGAGTGTAGCGGGTCCCCAGTGCGCCGTAGGGATTGCGTGGAGATTCTCTTGCCACAGTCACATGTCTAAGGGTGGGCCCAAAATGCACACACTTCTGCCGCCTTCTCTGTGCGGACATACCGAGCAGGAAAGTTGCCTCAGCCATTTGTCGAAGTGCTTGCCTGATACTGTGACCTCCCTAGACCTATATAATAAAAAACAAAGCTGTGAATACCCTAAACCTTACACCCTAAACCCTTAAACTCTCCAACCCTAATTAGGGCTATACGATAACAAACGCGACACATGCTTCCTAATGATGCAACAGGATATGCAGGGGCCTACGGCTTGTCTCCACAATCATCATGGAACCCTTGCAAAGGGCATATGAGCTATAGTCTAGCTCCTAGTATCCCCCCTTGATAAAATTAGGGGTTTAGGATTTAGGCTTTAGGGTCTAAACTCCTAATATCCCCCCTAATATCTCCTTTAATACTCCCCTACACACTCTCCTATATAACCCCTACAGCTCATATGATCAAAGTACCATTACACAATTCGGGGACAGCTATGGCGAGGGGGCAGTATCCAACCAACAGCTACTTTGAGATGACGCCCAATAGCCAATAGCAATAGCTGACCGTGTCCTCTACGCTGGTACAGTAAGCCCCTTTGATGCATCAGCTGCAGAGGAAATAACAGGCGTATGCAAGCAACGCACACCGACGTTTTTTCAAGACGTTGGCTTTAAAGACTTTAGGTTCCAATGTAGGTAGTATCTGCTATAGACTTAAGAGGCTCACGGATGCACCGCTAAACAGTTGGTAAATGGAATTCCAACCAGGATTTACTCCGATTTTGGGGCTCTAAGTCTATAAACAGAGTTTAAGGGTTTAAGGTTTATGGATTACCTACAATGGGCCCGGAAGAAGTCTATACATAGGACCTGCATGGAGCCTTAGGGCCAACCTGCATAGTCCAATGCATAGGAATAACTATTTCGGCCGTATGCGAAGGGCAACCCTAAACCCTACACCCTAACCAGTTGCAGGAGGGAAAGCACTAGGAAGGGTGGCGACCGGGGGCCTTCTTGTAAGGACTTCCTTGAAGCCTGATCACCTGCCAGAACTCCTGAGTGTGGAAACTACTCTTTTGGGTTGAGGGAGATATGCCGCCATAGATGGAGGGAAGAATCAAATGGACAGGAGCATGGAAAGTGCAATGGAAACTGAGTTTGTATGGGGGCTCGCTTTCAACTCCCTAATTCCTATAGGGTTTCCATTGGACTTAGGGTTTAGGTTTATAGACCCTAAGAGCCGTTCCCCCTGGGCTCGGTGCGGTTGACGAAGGAGTTGATCAGGCTAGTTTTGCCTGAGGCAGATGCACCCAGAACCTCGGTGACACACAAGCCATTGGGGATATTGCAGTTTCGTGGTCTGTTACTCTGATCTAGAAAATACCTAGATAACCTTATGCTTTCTGTTGACATACACTAGGACCCCTACTTTTAGAGCTTCACAAGCCCGATTAGAGGACTTATAACCCCATTACCTACTTTGTGAGTCCCTGGGCATCTGAGCACTTAATTTGGTAGTTTCCATAGATTGGAGGATCCCAATATATAGACCCCCAAACTTTATAGCCCTCATAAGGAGGACCCCCCCAAAAGATACGCCTGATTTTGGGAAACTCTAGACCCTACAGATCCCTACGCTATCCCAATACTATCCCTAAATACTCCGTAGAACTGTAGAACCCTTATGTCCCCTCTTAACGGTACCCATATCAGGGTCGACTACGGGCTCATTTTGTGTTCTGGACCTCCGGGGCCGTGGCCGTGATGCGAAAGAACCGCACCTGAGAAGGTCTTGTTTGATTTTAGGGTTGAAGGGTTTAGGGTCTAGGGGTTATTACGATTCTTACTATTCTACAAATTATCACGGTTACCACTATTATATACTATCATTACTGTTCTTATATCACTATTCTTATCATGAATATTGCCATTATTGTCACGATTTCTATTGCTGCTCCTGTTATGATGCTTACTACTGTCGCTCTTCTTGTGATCACTACTATACCTAGACCTCCACACCCTGTCCTTTTTTGTGGGGTACCTAATTTTGTATATATAAAAGATACTAGACATAAAGTTAGGTATCCTAAAGAAAGGGGTAGGGTAATGGTGCACTCACTTTTGTGTAGAAACCTTCTTTAATGTACTTTCGCCGCCGCTTATTCAAAATCTGGCCATTGTTGCGAGCGTCCTGTTTGATGTGTCTTGGTTTTGGGGCCCTAAAAATACGGGACCGAATCCAGACCATCCCTTTTAAAATAATCTCCAAGGCCTCCCGGCCCTCAGTACCGTAAAAGCCTTATTCAGGGTCCCAAGTTGAAGTTTTCCGGAGGCCCTATTGTTAAAAAGGGGGGGGTGGCTTGAAGCTTAAAGCCACATTATAGTAAACCCTAAACCCTAAGCCCCTAAACCCCTAAAACCCTAAACCCCTAAACCCCTTAACCCTAAACCCCTAAACCCTAAACCTATAGGGGTCTAGGTAGGGTCCGGGAGGTTGGGAGGACCGACTTGGAGAGTCTGACTGTCAACAAGGAGACCTGTGAGGTGACTCAAAGTTGTTGGGTTTAGGATGTGGGGCTTCGGGTTTAGGGTTTAGGGTTTAGGGTAGGATGCAGGGTTTAGGGTAGGATGTAGGGTTTAGGGGTTAGGGTAGGATGTAGGGTTCAGGGTTTAGGGTTTAGGGTAGGATGTAGGGTTCAGGGTTTCGGATTTAGGGTTTAGGGTTCAGCGCTCAAAATGATTGCGGCTCTTTTCCGGAGCTCCTGATAGCCAAGGCTGCTTAACATTTTGAGATCATGTATGGGCATCTTCATTTTGGGAAGAGCCTTGATTAATACCTTCACCGAAAACAACATGTGCTTTCGCCGCTGATCGGCGTGGGCACCTGACTAGACTACTGATGCCCACGCACGGGAACTAACCTTATTTGAAACCTTTACAGAGTGAACCAAGACGCAAACAGTACACACGATTGCGCGCTATCATGCCCGGTGTTCCTGCCAAGCTACTGCCGCTACTGTTGTTCATGCTTCTGGCCCATCACATGTAAGTTCCAGCACCCATAGACGGGGCTGCGTGCGCCAAAGCTGGAACTACAACTTGCATCACCTAAGCTACGGGATTCAGGCTTCTTCTCTTAAATACGCTGTCCATGGTCAACCGTAGACCCATACGACTCGCAGCCAAGACTCAGAGGTATCCTCCGTCGACTTCGCCATGCCGGCAGGAGTTTCGGCGAAGCCGGAAGACCTACCTTCAACCCTAGTTACCTGCAGCTCCAAGGGCTATGCCTACTAAATGAGGGGGATAATCAATACTGAATGGTACCCCCCTAAAACCCAAACCCTAAACCCTTGTCTACGGGTAAGTATCATAAACTCCAACCTGGGGCCTGAGCGTGTTTTCCTGCAAGGGTTGTTGTTTTGGTAGATGTAATTACATATGTACATGGAAGAAAATATGTGTGTCATATGTAGATGCAGAACTTCCAGCTGCTAAAGGAGGACTCTATGGCAATATCATGTGCAGTTCAGTCTGGGGTCGTGATTCTTTTGAGGCCGCCGGGGTACTTAGCGAAACACGAAGTCTCCGCATTTTTTGAAGCAAACGCCAAGATTGAAGGCTGGAGTGCTAGTATGCCGGTATGTCTAAGCTTTGAAGGCAAAACGGACATGGTGGGTCCAGTCTTAAGATTAAGAGGAATAGCCTGACTTGTTACCGTCTTGTGCGGTGCTTTCTTAGTATGTACAACTTGAGCCGACATGGACATGTGAGAGAAGGACTTCGCCAAGGACCTCAGCCTGGACAATGGCCTACGATGCTTCCCTCTTGGGAGGGTCGTGCTACAGGGTCATGCTAGCCGCTTGCGCCTTTGTCCTTGTCCGCCCGTGCTTGCGGCTGACGTCTTCCGCAGGGAAGCATGCGCTGCTACATTTGGCAAGTTGCTCCCTCTCTACAATTGCAGTACCAAGACGGACCTATGAGTCCGGAGTACTAGACACAATGAGATCACGGCTAACGTTTAAGAGTGCGCAAATGAATCATCCTCAACATATGCTCTAATTTTTACAAGCCCGCAAGACCAGCGGCATGTCTGTCAGCCCCTTCCTCTCACAGGGTGTCAGACTCCTATGTAACTGAATCTTGGAAGCCAAAAGCAAAGCCCGCGCTGACAGACATCACTAGTTCGCTAGTTAAATTCGTTGCTCAAAAACCCATAAGTTGAACGCTCTTCCAGCGGTTCATCAGGACGGACTACAGCCACATGAAAGAACCAAAGAGGATCCCAGCACCGAAAGGCACCTGCGGACAAGCCTGTTTTAAGGAACACCGATAGACCTCGGGATCGCTGTACAGCGGAGGTAACAGCCTCATGGCTGCAGAAAACCGCTTAAAGCAACCATCGCACCAAACGACCGAGATGAGCCAGCAGGCATAGTTATCCTGCTATTCTACCCTAAACACTAAACCCTACACCCATGATAGCATCTTGAACTTTATCGTCTTCTTCTGTATCTTCATGCTCCCTGCCTTGCCCTGCAAAAGCCTTCTGCATGATTCTCCTTGGCATCTTACCCCAGAAGCCCAAGTACCCATATAGTAGGTCCTTGGGTTATAGATAGTATAAATTTATATAGGGACTAAATGACAGGAATCCAATATATAGGTAACCGGGCTTCTAGGGTTACCCTTCTGAGTCTTCGTTGACCGCGCAGAATCTGACCTCACCCGACTTTTACTACCTGTCTTGCAAGGTGCCCGCAGAACTTACCCATGCCTAGAATGGATCCGAGAAATTGCCAGCTACTATTTTACGGAGCGGCTAGAATTTATGTGGAGTTTGAAGTTTATGTA
This sequence comes from Symbiodinium pilosum, assembly GCA_905231905.1. NCBI lineage: Eukaryota > Dinophyceae > Suessiales > Symbiodiniaceae > Symbiodinium > Symbiodinium pilosum. The sequence continues at coordinate 167,337 of CAJNIZ010036446.1, read as the reverse complement.
GGGTTCAGATTTTAGGGCTTCGTTGGGCCTGCAAGAATGGCTTAGGACTGGAACGCGATTTCCTATGATTATGGAGCATGCTAGAAGGACTTCTGCAAGTATCCGTTTTATTCTCCATAAATCCCAGAACAGTTTGGAGCTCGAAACCCTGGGCACGTAGCACAACAGCTTGGAAGCCTGATGGACTGATAATAAAGCACTCGGGCAATGCACTCATGGCTGAGGATTAAAGCAGCGAGTTGCAATGAAAAAGGGTTTAGGGTTTAGCACTCAGCTGAAACTGTCCATTGCCAAGTGAGTATTTCTTGTGTGGTGGCACCAAATGAAGTGGCGTTGTCCAAAAAAACGACTACGACTAGAAGAGGCATGGAGCTATGGTCTGTATTGGCAATTGGTGGCCGTAGTATCCCAGTTTGGAAATAGGTTTCGCGTTCTTTTCTATTACTCCTGTATAGCCCTGTAAGCACTGCCAATATACCCTTATAATATCCCTAAAAACCCCAAACCCTAAATCCTATAACATAATAGTTTCCATTTCATTTTCCACTATCCCAATATAACCCCAATATATAACCCTAATATCGCCCCAATATAACCCCTACATAATCCCAGTTTCAATTTCATGTTCCATTTGATTCTCCATTATTTAACCAGGCATGGTAGCTTACTATTCTTGCAAACCCTACACTTGCCTCGTGTGACCATCCCGGCACGAGCGGCCCCTTTGGGGTCCACTCTCGGAACTACATCGCAGCAGCTGGGCGCTACACATTAGGGTTATCTAGGGGTTATATGGGGATTATATTCGGGTTATATATTGAGGTCATGTTGGGATAATATGATGGAAAAAATAGAAACTTCTCTATTACAGAATCATCGACGTAAAGTCTTGGTAGTCTTAGGTAAGGCTAAGACCATGACATGGTTTTGGCTTAGGAGGCAGGGTTTCCTACACCCTTAAACGCAAAGCCCTAAACCCAGACCCTAAACCCTAAACCCCAAACCCTAACCCCTCAAACCCTAAACCCTAAGCCTTCAACCCTAAACCCCTAAACCCCTAAACCAGTTAAGGGCCTAAAGCTTGAGGCCATGGCTAGGGGGCTAGGGAAACCATGACAGGTTGTCTGAATACTTACCATATTGGGGGAACCCAGGGTTTAGTGTTTAGGGCTTATATACATATATATATATATATACACACACCCATTCTGGAAACTTAATGTAAGTTCCTTAACAGCAAACCAGTTGGTTTATGCCGTTCTTCAGGATAGCCCTCGCCTAGAGTCATATCTGCCACATAAAAGTTTCCCGAAACAATCCCCATACAAGCCTAAAGTTGCATCCCTACATACTCACCTTACAGTCCATGTATATGTGTACATATATATATCTATATCTACACATGGGTATATACATACACACACATATATAGATAGATGTAAGCACGAATTGTGGGACTAGAGCCCAGAATCTGGAGTTCTGGATTGTCCCAGCTTTTAGCAAGGCGTGCAGGGCTTCAAAGGCCCTGATTCAACTGGAATCCTAGAGATCCCAGGTGGGGAGAGCTATCCTCAAAGGGGGTTATATTCGGGATTATACTGGGAACTACTATAGGGCTATTGAGGGGGATACTTAGAATTTTGAATATAACCCCTATAATCCACTACATAACCCTATATATAGCAGTTTCCATTTCATTTTCCATTTTCTTTTCCATTTGATTCTCCATGATCCCAATATAAGTCCTATCAAGCCCTAAACCCTAAACCCTAAACCAAGCTTGTTCCCAAAGCCGCTGGAACTGGAATGGTAGCTTCTCAAAGTCAAGGACCCCTCCTCCCAGGGGTTTAGGGTTTAGGCTTCCATATTTAGGGTTTAGGGTTCCATGTTTCTTGGAGAAACCTTCCCTAAACCCCAAACCCTAAACCCCACGCGCCAAACCCTAAACCTTAAAATCCACACCCTTCGGGTTTGAGAGCTCCGCCCTCAAAGAGACACTCGCGTCAGAGACCCGGAGTCTTTCAAAAATGTGTCGACCTCGGGTCACTTCTGTTGTTAATCTTATTCCTGCTAGCACAAAGACTATTCTTGTTACTACTAAAGTTATTACTGTTACTCCTACCGTTAAAACTATATTCTTACTATTACTGAGATTACTATGATTAGTTAATATTTTGAAAACTCCTATTGGTAGATCCAGCAAGCCTCCAGCTCACGAGAAGGAAATTAAAGAAATCTAATGCCGAGTCTTTCTGGTGGCTCACATTTTTCTCTCTGGAGGCTCGGGCTTAGGGTGGGGCTCATCCTGAAGCCTGAAACCTGAAGCCACCCAGCGCAGACATTGTCTTGACGCCAGTGTGGACCCCTAAACCCTGAACCCCTCAATAAGGGTACCTTTTTTCATAAGGGGACCTCAAGAAGCTAAACTCCACTTTCTGCCCAGGAGGCTAACATTCCCTTCCTTTTGGATACTTCGTCTAGAATACGTACACAGAAGCTCAAGTGCATCTTGTTGTGTTTTGCTCAGGGGTCTGTTGACTTCAGCCTGAAGTTCCGCCGCTAGCTTGATTTTGGGCCTGGCCCCCCAAGTGACCCGTGAACACTAGCATAGCGCGTGTCTGAAAAAGCAGTGGTGCCTTTGGTATTCTTATTGGAGGTGCACTCACTACGTGCACTTAGTGCAAAGCACAAGTTTCCTCTATAATCGACGCTGCCATCACGCGGCTATAGGATATTCCTTAGTCATACCTTGGGCTTCCAGGGCAGGTAGAGGCAACAATTCTTGCCAGGCCTATCTGCTGAAGATCGAAATAGCTCAAACTATCTTGTTGTGTCCTACCTGCAAATCCAAAAATGTGAAAAATAATGGCCTATTTGGCTCTTTTGATGGGTTTTGGGCCACTATCTTACCTACTTTGGTTGCCCCGGTAGCTACCATAACTAAATAGTAGAATGTTTTTACCACATATGGGGGGCCACCTCAGCGCCAAGTTTTGAGACTTCATGTGCGATAAACCTGTGCTTCTTAAGGTGGGTGTCATGCTCTTGAGAACATAGTAAACTTCCCTAAGCCCCAAACCTTAAATCCTAAACCCTAAGCCGTAAATCCTAAGAACATAGTAAACGCAGCCGGGCCTGGGTATCCCAGTCGAACTTGCCAGATCCACCTGGTAGTTTGTAGCCATGTCATACGAACTGTTACCAATGAGGGTTTAGGGTTTTGGGATTATAGGGTTTAGGGTGTAGGGGTTTGGGATTGTAGGGTTTAGGGTGTAGGGGTTTGGGATTTAGGGGTTTAGGGTTTTGGGATTATAGGGTTTAGGGTTTTGGGTTTAGGGATTTAGGGTTTAGGGATGAGGGTGTGGGGACATTACCCATCCCCCCCAATAACGGAGAATCAAACGGACAAAAATGGGAAATGAAATGAACACTGGGTTCGTATAAGGGTTATAAAGGCTCTAACATTGAACGCCTCCTTACAGTGGGTAATATATGGATCTGACAGGCCGAATGGAAAAGCAATCGGAAACTAGAATGTTGTTCAGGATGTAGGGTGTAGTGCAGGCTATCAAACACCCCCACCTCCTAATATCAAATATTCCCTACAAGAGACCACGTACCTTGGCGGGGTGCATTTTGAAGACTTGGGTGGGAGGGGGTTGTGTTTCATATTAGCATGAAGGGATTATCGGCACGGGATGCCTCTACAGTATGGGGAGTGTATTGTGCCTCACATAGTGGCTATATAAGTTTATGATGATTAGTCATAGGTTGCGCATCACTATGCACTTTCTGTTAAAAGCTCATGCTTCGATATTTCTTATTGCGCTTTCGAATAATGACAGCAATATCCAACTTTGGCCCATGTTTGCGGGATTCCCTAACATGAAGCGGGATTCCCTAACATGAAGACAGAATCATGGTCTGAAAGATGCTACACTCTCACCAAAACGCCCTGAGGCCCTCCACAAATTGCAGCTTCCTCTCCGACTCCTTTTCCTGAAGAGTCCCAGTACCAAAACATTAGGGTTCTAGGTACCAAAACCATTCAAGAGTTGCAAAGTTTTAGACAAAAAGGCAACAACTTCCTCACCTGGCTTGAGAAGAAACCTAAGCCCTTGCTTGAGTGCTATCTGCCATACGCCGACTGCAGCCTAAACCCCAAACCACATGCCAGCTATATGCTGCAGCCTCAGCCTTTCAAGGCTTTGGGGTTGGGCCCGGCTGGCCTAGCGACGCTGGGAGCAAGATATGGTGCCCAAGGTCCTCAAGGTTGCTTTGAGGTCGTAAGGAGTCAGGATGAGGGATGAGGCTGTATTCAAGATTTTTCCTTGAAGGTTCATGTGAGCTTAGAAGTGGGGTGATAAGTAGGTAATGCAACTAACCGTACATATACTACAGCCAATGTGGTGTGCTCAAACCCCACTTCTAGCTATCCATGAACCTTCAAGTTAAAAGCGGTCACGCGTGGTTGGAGAATCCGCCGACCTTGGGGGGC
>CAJNIZ010036446.1:134058-162739 GCA_905231905.1 Symbiodinium pilosum | reverse complement strand
GACTAGTCTTGTTGCGCCTATCTATTGGTCTCGTGCCAGCCGCTGAAAACCCTCAAGGTTTCGCGTTTAGGCTTTCGTGCTTTCTCCGCCACTGGGTCGGCGGACTGAGCCGGAGGCTCTTAAGTTACTGTGGCAAGGCAGCTGGGTGCTTGTGTCTTGCCACACGCGGCGAACATAGACTGTCCACTTGAAAAAACTTCAGAAGGTGAAGTTAAGCCAATTTGGAACGACTTTCTTCGGAAACCGTCATTCGGGGTGTGGGTGTGTGATCGCTATGAGTTGCCCAACATACATGCCCCTTAATACTATAGTATTTGGGCCTTCAAACCCCCATTATTTGGGTCCTTCGACCCTAAACCCTAAACCCTAAATCCTAGCCTGAACCCATCAACCTAGGGTGCCTCAACAAGTCCAAGTGTCTTTTTCGATGTTCTCCAGGGAGCTGGCGTCCACGAAGCGTATGCGATCCCTGACCTCTGCAGATTTTGTCTGTGTAGGGTTTGGGGTTTAGGGTTTAGGGAGGCTATGACAGCAGCTAGCAGGTTTCAAGTGCTTCTTCGAGTCTATGCCTGGGTCCTTCTAAGGTGCCTGGACCCGAATCAGACCTTGGCGTGCTAGTAGCTTGGGATGTGAGTGCCTATAGTCCCCCTTAAGTAGATAGAATATGGCTTCGGGTATAGTATAATAAGATCCCCATATACCCCATATTCTATCTACTTAAGGCAGACTATAGGCTCCATGTTTAAGGGCTCATACCAGTCAGCCTCCTCCCACAAAGACCAACATACCATGACCAGATCTCTCCAAACCAAAATCTGCCCCTGATTTGGGCAAACCAACCCATCCTGCCTATTGTAATGTTGACCAAGGATGCTCAGTACCGGAAGCACTCGCAGCAGCAGTAGCACTAGCATAATGCTTGTCCCAGCAGTATAGTACACTTCTAATAATGATAACTGTCACTTCTACTAGAAGCAGCAGCAGTAGCGGAGGAGCAGGAGTAGCAGCAGGAAGTACGGGATGTAGGTGCCCAAATATCATGGCCAAATCGAACAAAGTGCCACAGACTAGAAGAGGCAGGAACAGTAGTGGTGGTAGTACTACTAGGATCATGCTGGTCGTATTAGTGGTGGTATATATTAGTATAGTAGAACGAGGAGGAGGAGGAGAGGTCGTCCTCCTCCTCGTCCACAACCCTACAACCCTACTGCCGATAATCAATCTTTACGTCATAGCTTTTCCAGGTTTCATGGTGGGAGTTCTCACAAATGGGGGTCTTTTTGGAATTCCGCCATCGGAAGATGCTGTTTGAATGTACATCAAGGTGTGAGCATGCAGCAAAATTAGACAGTACTTCGGAGCGTTAATCTTGACAGCCTCGCCACATCACAGCCTTGCTTGATGGCACGGCTTTGGAAGCCTCATGAAGCATGTCTGCTAGGTTCTATGAGGAAGCTCCTAATGTAAGGACACCATGGCAACATGCAGCTTTGAACGCCTGCGGTTCACGTAAAACAGAACTCCTGGCCTTCGGGGAAAGAAGCTTCGAAACAGCACCTGTAATCCACCTGAGATGCGGTTCAACCGTGCTATAGTCCCCTTTAGATAGAATATGGCTTTCGGTGTACTATGACAAGATCCCCATATAAACCATATTCTATCTACTTAAGGGGGACTGAAAGGCTTTAAGGCTGGGCTGGAGGATTGACATGACAGTTTTGGAGGGTTCAGGGCGCGTATGGGGCCTGACTAAGATGACCAAAACTCCGCACTGGTCAGGTTATCAGAATTCCTTTAGCTCACCAGAAATCCTGTCCTAGTCTGGCAAGTAGAAGTCTGGCAAATGGTGCAGGCTATTCCTTCTACTCATGCAAGTGGCAGTACGAAGGATAACTTTGAGAAGAAGATTCTCACTTGTGATGCCGGTGACAGTTTGTACTTCTCTCCTCCCGGTTCTTGAGTGTAACGCAATACCGCAATGATTCTGCATACTCGCTGTTGTATAGTCTGCATGTTGGGTGCCATCTATTGTCATCCACATTATGGGAGATATGGGCGACTCTCGGATAATCCCGAAGGCGGACCCGATATTGGGCCCCTTGAATTTGTAGTTCAACGTCCCAAGGGCAATGGGCTTTTTAGGGAACTCCTGTGGAAAGGATCTTGGTTTTCGGCAGTTGGGCGTGCCCTGCTCCAGATTCCACGAGATTATAGACCCTCTGCTCTAAACCGTGTCGTATCGTGTATGATTTAGTTGACGACTTTCCGCTTGAGGTACCCCAAGCGGAGTGCGCATGGCGAGTTTGATTGGTAGCCTTCTTGGCCAAGGCAATTGAGGACAATGACTGCCAAAATTACAGATGTGCCTGGACGTCACGCACCTAGCCGAAACGCCTAAATTGTGAACAGCCTCTTTGTAAAGGGCACTCTAAGCTCCGGAATTTGTGGGGTCTTGCACAAGTGTTCTAGGACAAGCCCTCTGTAGCAGACACCGAGCGTCCCCTGACCCCCAAGCCCTAACCCCCCCCCGGAGGCCCTAAACCCTGAGCCACAAAGCTGGTCAGAATCCAAAACTTGAACCCAACAACCGTTTACCTTAAACACCATTCCATTTACTTTTTCAATTGATTCTCCAATATAAGGTAACATCCTCAAACCTTATATACTCCCTATATACGCCCAATACTCATGATTAAAGCCTGGAGGGACGGACTGGCCTGACTGGCGTGGGGGCCCCCAGGAGCCAAATGCGACGCATGCGGCAAGGGAAGGAGCCTCTGACACAGGTTTCGGGGTGCAGGGCCCAGGTCACGATAGCTCTTCGGGGTTCCCTAAACCCCAAACCAATACCCTAGGGATCCAAGTATACAAATAAAACCTACATGGGGCCCTAAAGTCTGTAAATATTACCTACATTGGGCTATTTGGATCCCTATACATCCCTATAAACCCCTAGCTTCCATTTCATTATCCATTTGCTTTTCCATTTGATTCTCCACTATTAGGGTAATACATTGGGCTATTTGGTAGTTTCCCAATATGGATCCCCAGGGTGAGGGTTGAGGGTTTGCGAGTGTAGGGCAAGGTTTAGAATTCAGGCAATTTAGGGTTTAAGGTTTCAAAGATTAGGCTTCAGGCCTCCGTTAGATTAGGAACCAACTTTCAACCGTGACCACAAGGGAATACCGTATTCTACTATTTCCCAATGTACCTGGATCCCAAGAGTAGATTTTAAAAATGGCACCAAACCCATGGAAAAGAGCACAGCTCTCATTCTACATACTTTGGGGTTTAGCTAACCAACCCTAAACCCTAAATCGTGTAGCAGCTTCCATTTTCTTTTACATTCCCCGATACCCCCCCCATAGGGAGAAGTGTGTATGTACTTTTTGGGATTCAGAAGCCCTACAGTAAACCCTAAAGCCAAAGCCACGGCAAACGTGTAGGAGTTGTAGGCTTGAAGTGCTTCTGGCTTGCCAAGGCCTGAAACGGAAGTATCAGCAAATGGGGTCCCCCTGATATGTTCGAGAGTATCAGGGTTTACGGGTTAAGGGCTTGGGCTTCAGAGCTTACTCCATATTCAGAGCTCTCATATCCTACCTGTATCCAATCTAGACCCTAAACCCCAGGGAAGGCCAGTAGCTCAAACCCCCAAAGCCACCCCCCAAGACCATTACTTTCAACATCTGACATATGTGTGTACACACACATATATATATATATATATCTCCCCCAACCAGCTCTCAAACTGTTACAGTGTTGCCTAGAAGGTTTAGGGTCCGAAACTTTCAACATCTTACAAATACGCTGTCAAACTGTTGAGCTGTTGCCTAAATAGGGTTTAGGGCATAAGGGCTTACACCTTAAACCTTGAAACTCTCTTACTTGCTAAGTCAAGGGAAGGAGCCCACCCAGCATCGAAGGCCGCGTCTAAGGTCCTTTTGCTAGCTACAAGGTTGCTGGATTCCGGGTTTTGCTGGGCTGCTGTTGAGGGCTTAGGGAAGGATAGCCGATTATTTGCTATATACCCACATTATGATATTCAATTTAAGTTCCTTAACAGCATCCCAGTTTGTGCCTGTGGCTTTGAGTATTCCATCTACCCTCTTAGATACTACAATTAGGGACCATATCCCCCTATTTATAGGTACAAGGCGGCTCCGGGTATGTCCAAACCTACTGAACTCTCAACTTATTGAACTTAGTTGCGATGGTGCTTAGAGGCTATCACTACTCCAAACCTTGAGGACCCGCAGGCCGAAGAAAACACAGTCCTAAATGTACGGGGTATCAGTTCGGGTCTGTGGCTACTGCAGGATCAAAAACAATTGTGCAAGTCTCGGGTACTCTGTCTTGAGTACTATAAACAAAGGGGGCGACACCTGGTAGGACAAAAAGAGAGCTTGAAGCAGCTTGGGTGCTTTTTTGGACAGCTTTAAGGAAAGTTGTGTCTGGCGTGGAGAATCCTGCCTACCACTGATGCAATCAAGCTTCACGGCTCCCAGTGCTTCATAATCAAAGAGCAGGGCATATTGAATTCTTGGGGTTATATGGAGCTTATTTGGGGATTATGGATCATAAAATGGAAGCTGCTATTTAGGGTTTAGGGTTAGGGCTGCGGAGCATGTTTCTCCATCAACCAATATGAGGATTGCCAAGGCATAGACTTAGACTGCACCAAGCACCACGCTTCCGGCACTTGTACCCAAATTCCAAGTACCCAGCTGTCAAGCACTTGGACCTTCTAGGACAATCGCTGCCTAACTCCAAGCCCTATATGCTAGTTTCCATACATAGGGGGACCGTAACACAAACCAATGTAGTATAATCCTGATTACAGGGACCCCAAGAAGGTGCCTCCAATTTTGGGAAACTCCCATATCCTCAACCCTGAAGTCCGAAGTCGAGACACCACAGCGTCAAAATTCCAGCCGTTGGCAATATCTCTATAACTACTACGAAAGACGAGGTAGCGAATCAGGTTAAGCGGATACACCCAAATAACTTGTACTGGTAACTGGAAGGGCGTATAGGATAGAATCAGGCTACATCATGACTACTATCGTTTCTTGGCAGATTTCGATGGTCCTCCACACGCAAAGCGGCCGACAGCTTCGAAAACTGCACCCCTCGAAAATCCTCAGCGGCTGGGCGTAGGGCGTGGGGGGAATCGGGCTGAGGGGCGGGATCACCTGTGGATCCCTCAGTCTTTGCTGCGACAAGGCTTTCATGGTATTGGTGAAGTCTTCAATTCCACTCAATTACCCCCATCAATCGGTCAGGCTTAGAGCTGCATTTTGGAAGGATGTGCTGAGCAACTAGCTAGCTTCTAAATACTTAGCTGACATTACCCTAGGGAGAAAAAGAATCCTCTTTACATAAATTTTATGATAAACCCATACCGAAAAATCAGTATAAAGGATCCCTAAACCCAATATCTCCCTATACTACCCCTACATAGCCCCCACATCCCCAATAAAGGATCCCAAGCATTCCTCCAGAACATCTGCCAATGTTTTTCGGAAACCCTAAACCCTAAACCCTAAACCCTAAACCCCCCCTCCCTGAGACCTCAGGACCTTGGCCAAGCTTCACGTAAGGAAAAACCACTTGTTGTTATCAGTATTGTTATTACTCCAATTCTAACCACTATAAATAGTATCAAATATATTTACTACTATTACTACAATTCGCATTACTGTGGTACTACATGATGAATATCATTAATATACTTCTTATTGCAATTATTAACCAGAGATTCCTTGTCAGGAAGGGGGCGTTTAATAACAATGGAGGGGGTACCCGATACGCGACCCTAAACCCTAAACCCTAAACCACAATCCACTGAATCCAAGCCAGGGTCGACGACCAACGCGACGCCTCGCATCTGCACCTAGGTTCCCCAGTAACCCCTTCAACAATTTGGGTTTAGGGCTTAGGGTCAGGGCTTAGGGTTTAGGGTTAAGCCCTTTTTTCTCATGGTCAGGCTTTTTAAGGAGACCTCAAAATACGCAAAATGGTGCAAATGGGGTACCTAGCCACTTCAGGGTCGTCTGTAGCATGTTCCATCAGGAACAGACTGAGCTTCTGATACCTCAAGTGGATCAGACTCAGCCGAGGGGTATGCCACCCGCCTACTATAACCAGGCATAAGCGTCTCACACCACATCCTAAACCCTAAACCCTAAGCCTTAAACTGAAAACCCTAAACCCTAACCCGGAGCTCAAGATATCTCTGCACGCTTTGTAGGGCTGTGCGGGGATGAGGGTAGCTACCAAAAAAAAACAGGGGCCGGTCTGCTCTTTGACTGAGATACAATGGTGTAGGGTTTTGGGTTTAGAGGTCTCGGGTTTAGAGGTTTAGGGTTGTAGGATGTGGGGTTTGGGGTTGAGAGTCTAGAGGCTTACGGTCTGAGGGTTTGGGGTTGTAGAGCTTTGGGGTTTAGTGGTTTCGTCTAGGGACCCCGTAGGGTGACACTATGGAGTTCTGGGAGCAATCAGCGGAGTTGTGCCTAGCTCCTCCCTGGCCTACAAGAGGGATCCAAAACGCGGTTTAGGGTTAAGGGTTTATAGGGTTTAGGGCATCTTCGGGGTAGAAATGCGTGCGTGTGTTTGCTTGAAATGCCTCATGTGCCTTGACACTCGCAGTTCTCTACTGCTGAGAACGATAAGTTATCAGTCATAAACCAGTTCTAAGCATCAGGGTGAATTAGAATAACTTCAATTCCCAATTTGAGCCATTTGGTACTACTCCCTATATAGTGCCTATATAAACCGCCATGTAGGGTGAGGTCGGGTGAAGTCGCTTTGAATTGCCCAGTAGCATCTATTGACAGGCTTTACTCTTGTTCGCCGAGCTGCTCCTCGATGGAGCAAACCTGGGTTGCTGTTAAGGAGCTTAAACTAAGTTACCATAATGGGTATACCTAGTAAATAATAGGATGACCCTAATACAGCAACTTAAATTAAACCATACCGGGTATATATAGCAAATAATATGCCTTCCCCAAAAAAGCGCCTTTTTTACATTCCTTTTCAGCAACCCAGAAACCGTGGCATCCAAATTGGCCATGTTGAAGACTAAGCAGGCAGCTGGACCCTCCAGCGTCTCCTCGCGGGCCTCTCCCATCCCAGAGGGTCCAAGTACCCAATACTTAGGTCCCTTTAAACGGGGTATATAGGGGTATATAGGGATATATAGGGATATATAGGGTTTAGGGTTTAGGGATAAGGGTCCATGTGCCTAATGATTAGGTACTTGGATTTTGGGTAATTGTAATTATAGTATAGGTTTTGGGTAAGTATATGATTATGGAGTACTTGGACCCTTGGGGAATTTTTAGCTGTTTGTTTAAGGGACCTCGAGCCCTTGCATGCAACTGTCATAGTACGTCACTGTCATAGTACGTAGTCTTAGATAGTGATACGCGTCTATACCCTATCGTAAAGTAGTGGTGCCCATCTTCTTTTTCACTATCCCTACATAATCCCTATATGTGGTCACGCCCCGGCGGGCCCCCCCCCCCTCCCCCCCGTGGTATGGTGGCCCTCTTCCAGGCAAAGCAAGCGCGCCGAACCCTAAGATGAATGCTAAACCATCAGGGGGGAGGGCTGGGAACAGAACCCAGGATCCTGTATGATATATGATAGTTTTTCTAAATAAGGGGACCCCAATATAGACCCCAACATACTACAGTCTTGATTATAGGGACCCCTTAAATGGTACACCTAATTTTGGGAACCCCCATATAGTCCTCATTCCACGAGGAGCCAGCCATGGATTGACGTCAAGTTAGGCCCTGTGGTCACAGAATCCCTGCCAGATTCAAAACGGCTGACTTCCCTGGCCAACTCAAGGAATTAGGGTTTAGGGTTGAGGGATTAGGGTTTAGGTATAGGGGTTGGCGTTTAGGGCCAAATCTCTAGCCTGCAGGCTTGCCAGGAAAAGGACGAAACATGACCGCAAGATAAGGCCGGCACAGACCTGCCATCACCTAGCTGAAGCATCATACTTCCCTAAACTCTAAACCCTAAACCCTAGCTGAAGTATCATACCCTAGGGATCCAAATAGCCAATGTAGGTAATATTTACAGTCTTTAGGGCCCAATGTAGGTATTATTTGTATACATGGATCCCTAGGGTGACGTATCATAATTCCCGAATACACATTAAACCCTGAGCTGGAAAGGTAACGGCAAGAAGCACCGGGGCAGCTGCTCTCTGAGATCATAGGCCAACATCTTGAACTCTGAATCCGGAAAACTATCCGTGAGCCACCGCTGCAGAATGTAAGTTTCATAGATTAGCCATCGTCTTTAGATTTGAGGGGTTTAAGGGTTCAGGGTTTAGGGTTCAGTGGTTTGAGGCTTTAGGGTTTAGGGGTTCAAGGGCTCAATTAGGTGTTGAGGGGGTTTAGGGTTTCGTCCCAGATTGGCTCCACAGCGCATCCCCGCAAAAAGAGGCGTGGTGCAGGCCGTTCACATTAACCAACCAGGGTCCCATGTCATGTCCAGCCAGCCATAAACTGACCAAGTTGATATTAAACTAATTACTGTATAGTTCATAGGACCTGAGGGGACTAGATCCCTCGAGCAATCCTTACACCAAGATCCCATGGATACTCCCTAGATTCAATTTCCTGCTTGCCTGAGAAGCACCTGGGACGTGACCTGACTCCCTAAACAATTAACTGAACAGTGTGGTAGATGCCCATGGAGGTACGAAAGGGTTAGGCTTCGAGGTTTTGGGTTTAGGGTTCAGAGTTTTCAGGGTGTAGGGTGGTCCCATCCTCAGCTGTACCCCCAGAACCTCAAGGCCTGAACGCGCCCCTAGAGCCGAACGACCTGAGGTCTGAACCCTTCACTTAAAACCCAAACCCCGGAATCCTAAACAGAAAACACATCTCTAACTCCCTCCAATCCTGAAACCCCACTCAGCCCATATCCTCGAATCTTATAATCCCTTGAAATACCTTAAGCCCTAAACCCTAAACCTTAAACCCTAAACCTTCAACCCTAAACCTTAAACCCTAAACCTTCAACCCTAAACCTTAAACCCTAAACCCAGATCTCTCCCTGGAGCCCTGCACCCCGAGCCATGAACTCCGAACCCCCGCCTGAGCCTGGGAGGCCTCTTTCCCAGGAAGCAGCCAGTGTAAGCCGGTTCCTTAGTATTACTAGTACTATTACTATTCTTATTCCTAGTACTTGGTAGTAACAATAATATTTACTATTATTATTATGACCTGACATGTCGCTGTTTTGGGGTTCAGGGTTGAAATAAGCTTTCTACAGTTGTGGGGTTAAAGGTTGGCGAAGAGTTTCAAGCGTTTTGGGTTTTGCGGTGTAGGGTCTATGGGGTTTAGGGGTTACAAGCTTTAGGGTTTCAGGGCTCTAGGGGATAACAGGGTTAAGGCTTGTAGAAATTAACTTCAAAGGGGTTCAGGTTTAAGGTGTAGGGCTTAGCAGAAATCAGGTTTGTAGGGGGACGATGCCGCCGCAGCCGCCAGCAATATTCTACAGGCGATGTAGAAGGACGGCCTCTGCTTACAAGCCTCTCTGTCTTACAAATCCTGTCCAGGAAGGAGGCCTACTGGTGGTTAGTGGGGAATAAGGGAATATATTGTATAAGGATTATGTGGGATTATATTCCCTATTAACTCCCCCATAAAGTCTGATGCCTTCCATCATCTGCAAATCTGCCTCACCTACTTCTGTCAGATTTGGTGTCAGTCGATTCGAGTGTCTTGGGCTACGCATCTGCTTGTCTCTTACTGGTGTATGGGATGAGGGAGTGAATATAAGTAGCATTATATAGGGATACATATGGGGCTTGTAGTAGAAGGATCCACTCCCCACTCCCCTTCATGCACCAGTAAGGTCGGGAGTGTGGGGAAGTGCCGCGATCTTTCAGGCAAGTGTACCAGCAAAGATACCCTGGTAAATGCAAGCTCAAGCCTTTGCGCTTAAGCTATACCCAGATATGTTGCATGTATGTTGATACATTGCCTATCGTGTATGTCACAACGGGTCACCAACTCGACCTACTGATCCAGCAGTGAATGAGGCATACAACATACAACGTTGAGAGCCAACGCAAGACCCAACAATGCTCTATCAACATGATGCAGACAACCACGGCATAATACAGAAGTCAGCAAACTTGCTGACATCCTCACCTGCTAAAATTTTCTTACCACTTGACCACTTGTCTAACATATACAGAAGACAGTATCGAGCTCTTTTCCAAGGTATTACCATATCAGCAGCTGAAATTACTTCACCAAAATTGTGCCTCGCCCCATACACCCCTCCCCTTGCCCAAAATATTCCATGACAAATTGCTCCAGGAAATTAGGAAGGGGTTGGCCTACCTTCGAAAGGAACGGGACATGCCGGCAGGTTTGCATCGAGGTCTTTGCGATGCCTTTCTCTGCCCCGCAGCTTTGCCGACAGCGGAAGCAAAAGATGGTTTACATGAATCGCGTGGAAATTGCAATCGTAACTTCCCGGCCCATGGGGTTCCTCCATCAACTCCCGATTAGGGATATCCAGATCTTCTGTAAGGAGCCCCTTCTTCGACCGTAAGCCCTAGGCCCTAATCCCTAAATTTGCAATCACCCAAAGTGGGAATCTAGCCAAAGGTACTCAGAGCTCGTTCCACATCGGCCGCAGGAATTCGTTCGGGCCACCTACAAGGAGCGGGCTCAGGACCCCAGGAATACGTGGTAGTTTCTCATGAACAAGTGGGCCACAAAACAGACCGCAATGCACCTTCAGGGGTTTAGGGTTTTGGGGTTTTAGGGTTTTAGGGTTTCGGGCTTAGGGGGGGACACCCCCAAAAGAGCCATGCTTTAACTGACGGAAGGCCAGTGGGGGCAGCTAAAGCCCTTGCTTTGTGGGTCTTATGCTTATCTTACAGCTAACCTGTGACTGGGAACCGCTCCCCAAAATGCGTTTGCTCCACGTCACTTCCAGCAAATCATGACAGCCATGAGTGCTCCATGAGGTAGTTTCCATACAGAGGGGGACCCCAATACATACCCCAAACTACTAGAGTGTTCATAGGGACCCCGAAAAGGGGACCGCAAATGGGGGAAACGCCCAATACTACTTGCGATTCAAGAAGTTAAGTGGCCACACCTGCAGCCTCTCTACAGCTCTGGATTGACATGTCTGGTCATTGGGCGCGAGTATAAGCATCTATGTGTATACCTTCTCGGGTTTTGGGCTTGGGTTCACAGGATTTATAGGGTCTAGGGTTATGATAGAAATCAATACTTCAATAATGTATTTCACAATGACCACGTACTTGGCCTGCTACTGGGGATTTAAGGCTGCCCTCAGCTTTGAACATCTTGAACATTTAAAGAATGTCCACAGCTCGCACTGCTTGTGGATGAAGAATCTAATGAGGCTGGCGGCAGGCTGATTCCATAGTACTTTAGGCAACGGCTCCCGCTCCTAATTTTTGAGGGTTTAGAGTTTAGTTTGGGGTTTAGGGTTTAGGGGTTTAGGGTTTAGGATGCGCTGAAAAGAGCCTGGCGCCTGCTTCAGTTTCAGAGGGCCTCTGCAAAAGGGTTGAAGCCCTAAACCTCCTGGATGCTTCATGGGCAGTTGTAGTGGACTACATCTACCACAAATATGCAAATGAATCAGCATCTGCAGAAATTTCCACACACTCCAAATTAGCATATATGTATTAATCCCACTCTTGACTAGGACGCCTAGTAGCCTAGTAACCTAGCAACACAAAGAGGCCCCCTTTTTTGCACCATCGAATTTTGTATAAGGCACCTTTGACCCCCAAAAAGGGGAACAAGGGGGCCCACTGCAAATCAAAGTCCTTTACTCCGGGAGAGAGGACCTTGATGATGTTGTAATACAGTAATCCTGATATTCACTCCCCTACTCCACCTCAAAGCACCAGCGAGTTTCAGTAAAACCTAGATCATACTCTGAGTAGCCATGTAAATCCATTTCTTTTCCTTTTGATTCTGCATCATTGGGTAATATCCCTTTAAGCAGACCCGCGCCTGGCTTCTTTGCGAAAGCGCAAAAAGCCGGAGGCAATGGCTGCGGCCCGCTCCACGTCGTTGCTCTGGTAGACAAGGCACTTTTTCAAGAATTCCTGAGTTTAAGGTTTATGGGGTTTAGTTCAAAAAGTTCCTGCGCGGACTCGCTAGAGATGCCTTCTCGCGCGCTGCAGCGATATGTTTGAGAGATAAACTCCTGCATGACCCAAGGAATGTAGTCCTCCTTAAGTAGATAGAATATAGGGTATCTGGGGATCTTATCATAATGTACCCAAAGCCAAATTCTATCTACTTAAGGGGGACTATAACCCTAAACCCCAAACCTTAACCGTGCTACCAGAATTCCAGAGGCTTCGGCACCTGTTTATGCAAAAATGCAAAATATTCTCCATCAAGCACATGGCTCCTATTAGGCCAAGTATGGCAACTGTTGTGATGATTGTGACTACTGCTGCGATGTGCCGGATTTCTCATGAGTGGCTTACGCCATGATATAACTCTTGCTTAGCTGTAAGGCCGCCTATAGAGGAAGTGATGTTCATATCTGCCTGCATAGTTGTGTGATAAACTGCGCAAGGGGAAACCTTGGATGATTACAAGAAACTTGCGTACATGAATCATCCGGGCTTAGGCTGTCCACTCATGAAGCAAAGCAATGTCTGTCATCACACCGTTGAGAAATGTAGGCCCCTAATTAGTAAACCCTCTCCTTTTAAGGGCCTTAATATTAGGATCCACATTATAATCCCTACTAAGGGGAGCGGGTTTAGTAATCAGGGGTCTACAGTATCGCACTGGATAGTGCAAACACACAGGTCAAATCGGCCCCTGGCAGGCGACAGATGCCGGCACTCGTCCAAGACCTCCTGTACAAGAAGAGAAAACTGTGAACGCTTTGAAGGTGCTTGCAAAAATGTGCTCCTCTTGGAGGGTCAGGGGGAACTAGTAACTAGGTTAAAAACGGGGATAATTGCGGATACTATATGGCTTATGTATATTTGCTAAGTCCCCTTGACCCTCCAAGCTTTGTTACCAAGTGCAACATCCGCCCATGCTTCTCATGAGCCCGAATGCAACTACAAAACACATTGACCTGCAGCCCCACATCACCAAAAACAACGGATATCCAACTCGTCAATAGCCAGTTCTCGGCAATGTCAGAATACTCGCAAGTCCGGTTTGTAGGAAACCCTTCAAATTCAGAATTCAGGTATCCTACTTCAATGAGAGATGGATTTCTCCATAGGCCCCTGACAACATCACCCTACCTGGACCTAACAAACTGGATAAAATCATGGTCCAAAAAAACTTCATAAAATTGTCATACATACCAGTATTCTACATATTCCAGGTATACCCCTTAAAATACTATTTTGCAGTGTGGGGGACAAGTCGAGGCACTAGACTCTGTCAGCTTTGTAACTTGGTGTCCAATCCAACTGAAATGATTCATGCGTGCAAAAGCAAGACCTATGAGAAGGCTTTCTCAACCTTCTGGACCCACTCCCACAGTCTGTAAATCAATATGAATCACATGACTACAAGGTTCTCACTCACCGTGGGGCTCCAAGTCTACAAGCAATACCTACATTGGGCCCCAAAGTCTATAACTATTACCTATATTGAGCAATTTGGAGCCTTAGGTCATGGAACCCTAAACCCTAAACCCCAAACCCTAAACCCCAAACCCTAACATGGCCTGCGAAAAGCGCCTGCAGAGCTTCTCCACTGCCTCTTCGTCGGCCGGAGCACCTTGCAGCGACCGTGGCGCCAGCTAGGGATTCCCGGTTTTTGGGTTTTAGGGTTTAGGGTTTTTAGGTTTTAGGGTTTGGGGTTTAGGGTCCAGAGGTTAGGGTTTTAGGGTACCTTTAGGGCGATATACCCTATAAATATATAGGACAGAACCCAAAAAAGAAAGGACCTGCAGGATGCAGGTAAGGGTTCCTCAAACTCTAAACCGTAAACCAAAAACCGTAACCTGGAACCCCTATGTAACCCTCATATAAACCCTACATAATATAGTAGTTTCCATTTTCTTTTCCATTATTCCCTATATAACCTCCCTATATGATATATAGTAGTTGCATGCACTGCAGCTCTTCATGAAAGCAGGCACTTCCTGGATTTATCAAGGCTTCGCAGCAATACTCTGCTGGAGTTACATCAGCTAGCGTGAGCTGCTTGCAACGAAACATGGAGCGGCACTTGCATGGGGCGCTATGATAGTAATATTGAGTGCTTCCGAGGAGGGTCTCCACATCAATTCAAAGTGCAAGCTTGGTAGCTGCAAATTTAATTTGACGGTGCCTTGCACGAGTCACCAGGTAACAGGGGCACTCTTGTTCTTAAAGTCTGCAGAGACGATCATACAACCCACACGAGATCAAGCTCAAACGTCCAAATTTGGGCCTTTTCCTGGGCTGCCAAGACGGGGCCACACACTTGGATTCCGGACAGAAACCCTGTGTTGGGAGAGGACGAACCAGATTTTGAATTAAGCCATGGTCCTGTGGAGCTCTATGAAGACTTGTCACAAGAAAGTTTGGTTTAGTGTTTAGGGTGAAAAAGCTGTACTGACTATAGCCTGCAGCATCTCCCTATGTTTGCAAGACATACCCATACCGCTCTCCAATGCCCATGTGAGCTACGGTGAGTATTACCCAGAAAACTCATGGACATGAGGTCTTCATGAAGGAGTATAGGAAGGACTATACTAAACTACCAGGGGGACCCCTATGTCCACCCTTAAGGGTCCCTTGGCGAGGCTATATTGACAGTAGCTCATATTACCGCATGTTCTATAGACCTGGTGAAGGAGATGTCAGCTATAAATCCCTTAGTAACCCCTATAACAGTCCCCTAGATAATCTTAAGGGTTTGGGGTTTAGGGTTTAGGGGAATCCCCTAAATAATCCCCTTTAAGGAATTTAGATTATGGCTCATATCACCGCAAGGTTATAGGCCCAAAGGGCTCATATTTGTATATGGTATGTACTTGGGCATCAGGTATATGGGAACCCCTTTGGGCCCTAAGTATAAACCAAATACCTACCCTAAACCCTAAATCCGAATCTCTAAACCCTAAACCCTAAACCCCATGCTATATAGCGACATGGACCCTTTGGGAGAGTTGGAGGAGGAGCTTTCGGACCTCGCTTTTGCGGATCCTCTTCGTTCAGCTGCTGGTCATCAACATTTTGGACGACCCCAGCCTTGCCGACGGTAGCATGGGCTTAGGGTTTAGGGCTTAGAGATTCGGGTTTTGGCCTTGGAGTTTGGGGTTTATGGTTTGGGGTTTAGGGCTCACGGTTTAGGGATTAGACCGCCCCCCTGAAGGCTAACAAATGTGGGACCCTGATTAGTGTTTGGCCCCCCAAACAAAAGGGGGAGCCCCTCTTTCAAAAAAGCCCACAAACACAAGTCGGGGGTTCGAGGGGATCCTTTCATCCCTATCAAGATTCAGAAGGGGAGGGGACCCCTTCGGCTCGTATGGAAGCTAAAGAGCAAAAGGCTGAACAACTGGGTAACAAATGGTATAATTTCCGAAGTAGGGGGACCCCAATATGGACCCCCAAAATACGACAGTCCCTATTTTAGGGACCCCCAAAAGGTACCCCTAATTTTGCGAAACCCCCAGATCTTGGCCAGCGTAACTGCAGGCCTGGGCTTGAACACCAACAGCTTCTTGGCCTCATCAATTTACCTACTAGAAAAGCCGTTGAAACCTAAACCCTACAGCCAGGACCCTAAACCTTGAACCCAAAACGTTAGACCCTACAGCCTAAACCCTAAACCCTAAACCCTAAACGCTAAACCTTCAACCCTAAACCTTAAAACCTAAACCCCAGAACCTACCCCCTAAACCTTAAACCCCTAATCCATATGAGCCAGCCTCCCCAACATAAATTGATTTGCTGAAGTTCCGGAATCCTGCTGACCTACCCCCTTTTGGAGTTTTGGTTGCCTGGCCTGATCGAATCAGCGGTCTACTAGGAAGGGTTGAGGGTTTAGGGCTTAGGACCCTAAACCCTAAAACCTAAATCCCTAACTTAGGGTTTAGGGTTTCTGATAATTTCAGATCCCTAAGCCTTAAGCCCCTTAGCTTTGTCTGCCAGAAGCTTACTTGACTGGGCAACCCCACACTAATCGGGTAGGGTTTAGGGTTTAGGGTTTAAGGTTTAGGGTTTAGAGTTTAAGGTTTAGGGTTTACGGATTCAGGGTTTAGGGATTCAGGGTGTCTCCCAGGCGGGGGTAATAGAGGGGGCCCTGGTGGTTGAGTGCGCAATAACACTGATATCGGATTGGACCCAGAAATCATATGAGCCATAGTCTAAACTCCGAGCATTCCTTAATAAGCCCTATAGTATTCCCTATCAAATCCCTTATGTAACCCCCTTTAAGGACTTTAGAATATAGCTGACCCTGAACCTTAACCCTAAAGAATAAACCCTAAGCCCTGTAGCTCGGATTACTAAAAGGAAGGACTCTTTACTAATTTTGGCCCAGCCGCAACATCGGAGATTTCACCTAACCTGATGGCCAGACGAGATGTTTAGGGCTTAGGGTTTTGGGGAAGTTGGGGTTTCCAAACACCAGGGGGTCACTTCTCCCGTTTCGGGGTCCTCAAGCTAAGGATTAAAATATCCGAGGGTCTACCCTGGGGTCCCCCTATTTCATGGATTTAGATCGGGGTTTAGGGTTTATACGGCAGGCTTGCTTGACATGTGTCTGCTTTGCTCTTTGAACATGTTTCAGCACAACTAAAGCAGCTGCATTGAGAGTTGTGGTCTATGCTTGCTTGCAAAGTTCATGCCGCTCTGAGTGCCTACACAGAACAAGCCTAGAAGCAATCCAGAACGATTATGGCCACCTCGCGCCTTAAAACAAAGCCTATGCACTTGTTAATAGGATTGGAGAAATGGATGCCGATAGTAGCCTCTACAAGATACCATCAAGAATAAAAAAACAGTAGCTTTCCATGCCTTCATTCCCTAATCAGATCGTGGCAACCACACCATCGCAACGCCAGCAGCCGCTCAAGCCCATCAGCGAATTCTCAAGCGGGCTTGGCACTTAGCTTGGCGCATTGAACCGTTTAGCCCGGTAGTCTCTCGTGGAATAGTCTCTCGTGGAACAGGGGTTTCTTCGTGGGGTAAACGAGCCATAGTCTAAACTCCTACTATCCCCCTTAATAACCCCAAAAAATATCACCCTACATAATCTAATATATACCCCCTTTAAGAAGTTTAGACCCTAAACCCTAATCCCTAAACCCAATATAACCCTATAGAATCCCCTATATAACCCTTTGTAATACCCTTTATAACTCTCCTTTAAGGAATTGAACCCTAAACCCTTAACCCTAAAAATAAGGCCTTAAGGCTGAGATCTGAATGGACGGTGACGCCTAAGCTCCCAACGTCTCAGTCTTCATATTTGTTAGATAGGGGTTAGGGTTTAGGGGGTTCCCAAAATTAGGGGTATATAGGGATTATATAGGGATAATGGAGAAGAAAATGGAAGCTACTATTTAGGGTTTAAGGTTTCCCAAAATTTGGGGTACCTTTTTGGGGGGTCCCAATAATAAGGACTACAGTTTTTGGCGTCTATAGTATTTTGGAAAATTAACAGATCTGTAACATTCGTAGCTACACGGCAACCTGCTTTGTGTCGAAAATCTATGCGTTCTCAGTGTGTTGAGGCTGTATCAACTTTCCACATGTACCCTCAGGAAGTTTACTGCCTGCATTGTGTCGGACTGGCCACCGTTTTTTTATGGCTGTTTTGCTCCCGTTGAGCCTGGAAGCTGCAAAGGACTAAGAGGGTTTCGGAATGTGAGGTCTGAACAATCTGGGTTGCTCTCAAGGACGTTATGTTAAGTTACCATAATGGGTACATATAATAAGTAAGATGGTTTCCCCACATTATAGTAAATCAAGTCCCTTAACAGCAACCCAGCTATAGCTATGGAATCGCACTTAAACACGCCGCGCAAGACTGAAACTGCTTCTTTCTCCTAGCATAAGCCTGAGGCTCAAGATGCTGGTCTTCCTGCGATTTCTCCCGAAAGCCAATGTGAGAAAGCTGCGCATGGAGATGCACCAGATGGTTCTAGCGCATGTGTTTCCATCATAGCTATCCAGGAAGCGGTCGCGCCGACAAGAGATCAGATAAGCTACATGCCTTACCAAGCAAGCGGAAAAGCTTCAAATGTGGCAAAAGGCCTAGATGCCAGCAACCAGGCGCTTCGAGGTAGATGCCACGCTGACTTCGAAAGCAAAATGATGTTTGCTACAGAAGGAGGCTAGTCTCGTTTCGGATCCTCATCAAGGAGCCTGCATTTAAATTAAATGCACAACATGTATTTGAGGCATGATGAGAGTGGCAGAGTCAGGCAGCAAATCCAGCAACAAACCGCTGAGACTGCGGACAAACATTGCAAGCACGTGCAGAAAAGAAGTATGCTTCAGCCACTTTGTACATTCAACCATACGTTGCTGCAAAACTTGAAGATACACGCCATGTAATACATGCATGCAGGTTGAGCGTTGGAAAGGTGTATTATGAGGATTGCGTACGTCGGCCCTGCAGCTTTGATTCGCGCCAGCCCAACTGCGACCTGTTTGATTCCCCAAGCCGATCCGGACAATTCTGACATAGCCATCTTTGGTATGCCGTATGTATGGACTTTGCCAAGTCAGGAACGCGGAGAAGCTGTCAAAAAGGGAGTGTCCTGTGTTGTGCAGCTCTAGATTTTGTAGACTTTGTAAATGCATGAGAGCATCGGATAATTTAGCTTGTGAAATTCTTAATGGGGACCCCCCCCATATCCTTGCAGTCCCGATGTATTCCTGTGGTCTCCCTTCTCTTAGGAACTTCCATCTACTGCTGTTTTGAGAATCGCTTGAAGAGCTTATGATCCCTACGTAATGTTTTTTGGTTCTTCCGTTCCCGAAGCACCAAGGATCTGTGTAGTAAATACTTGGGGCCCAAGGTACCCACATAGGAACTGTGTTGGGCCCAAGGGTAGATATATATATATATATATTCAGATGTCGTGGCACCGGGATTTGCCATTGCAAGGGAGACGGGCTGTATAAAGATTACGGACAGACGCGACTACGTAGACACGTGATTAGTAAACTCTTCCTTTTAGGGGCCTGAATATTAGGATTCCTATTATGATCCCTGTTAAGGGTACGGGGTTATTAATCAGGGGTCTGGGTTAGAGACGGTTAGAGGACACAAAGCTTGACAGATCTCCATATAGTTTTGTTAGGAAGCGCCGCATGGAAACTTCAGAGCAAGACGTTTGCTCTGTACAAGCATGGTGCTTGCTGCGAGGCTTCGTAAAGCTATTCTGGACGGACGAGTGGGTATCGTCCCATTACCTAGTCCTATGTGCGCCCCACTTGAATCCCTGCACCTTCGACCTACAGGTGTCATACCTCGAACTAGGCAACAAGCATCCCCTAATGGGTTCCCTGCACTTGTAGACGTAACGCCCTCACCCAAACAAGGTGTCTCCCGCGCTGTGGTGGAAAACATTCCAACATAATGCACTTCTATAATGGAGGGAACTTATAGATATAACACGGACGGAAATTATGTTGTAATCGATTGGTTACAAGTTGACACCCACACACCGGAGCTCCCGCTAAATAAGGGTCCCTCAGTTAGCTACGGATTCTCCACTCACCAAAAATGCAGTTGCAAGAACCATGCGTTCAAGTCTTGAGTAGCTGCAATTTGACTAAATACCCTAAACCCTCCTTGTAGCATCTGGCGCCTGTTGTCATCATGTGTGCTTCTTCTCTTCCCAATCCCTCTGGCAAGGGTGTTCCTTGGTGTTGGAGACCAACATCTCAAACCATGAGTGCCGAGCGAAATCTACATCACTGCGCAGAGGCCGCACGAACCAGGATTGCCCTCCCTATAATATAGTAGTTTCCATGTTATTTTCCGTTATCCCCATATAACCCCAATATATAACCCGTATATAACCCTAATATGACCTAGCGCTTAGGCGAGGTTCTGAGGCATCGTTTACGGTTGTCTCGTTTTCGCGGGTTAGTGTATAGGGTTCTCATGACCAGCCTTAACATGCCAATGCCTTGCTACCTATACAACATGTATGTAATCCGACACTCATAATATGCAGGGACGCAAACCTGAAGGACAAGTCCTTGCCGCTAGTAGTGTCCAAGCTTGATAACCTTCCAGTAAAGAGTCCAACGATTGTATAATGCGACTATATTGAAACTATTAATGCCACCAAGGTTTATGCACGCAACATGCCACCGAGGCATTACGAAGAATACCATGAGTGCCGAACGCAGCGCAATAAGGTGCCCACCCATCACTAAACCCTAAACCCCTACACCCTAAGCCCTAAACCGCTAAATCCTAAACCCTAAGCCCCTAAACCTTAAGCCCCTAGTCGGACCTAAACCCCAAACCTTAAACACCCAAACCCTAAACCTCATACCCCAGAGGATGAGCTCGCTACACAACATGGCCTAAGATCTCGGGCTCCCCTGCACACTTCCATGCAAGCTATAGTCTAAACTCCTCAAAGGGGATTCCATAGGGGACTTGGGTTTAGGGTCTAGGGTCTAAACCTCCTACGGGGGGAATTATATAGGGGATGATACAGAGGACTACTACAGGGGTGATTCAGAGGGATGCTAGGAGTTTAGACTATGGCTCATACAAGCTGGTGTCTATGTGTATATAAATATATAGGCGTTTAGGGTATGCATAAATATGTATATTTTTTCGTATCAGGATTACAATATTTTTTTTGGGGGGTCTCTGTCGGGGCGTCCTGTTTACTAAAATCCCGACGTGGTGTCCTGTAAGGGCTCTCCAAGAATTAGGGGGAACCTCATGTGTAATCGATGTGGAATCTGAAGAATAAGAAATCCCCAGGACTGATTCACAAAATTGATCATTGTACATGGGACCTCCCGGCCTTAATGCGCAGAATTCAAAATGGGGCTTCTTGACGCTTCTTGATTCTCCGACGGTGTCCGAAATTTAGCCCAAAGGTGCTCTATACAAACATCTCTGCCAGGCTTGCTGAGTCGGATTCTCGGTTGCGGTGGACTTCCGGTGAAGTTTGACAAGTAATTTGCTACACGCTTCACCAGAACACTTTGCCAGACATGTTCGCCGCAGATTTTGTCCTTGAAGCCGTCAACTTTCGCCACGTGAGCACTACTGCCGAACAACATCACTTTGCGACCTCTGCGTTAGCATTTCTGTTGTGCCTGGGGTTCTGTGGGCCATGGTCGTACGGTTCTGTGCCGGCTTGTCTCAACATTCGACAACGGCATTGGATCCGCCAGGCGCTGCTCATAGCCGCGTTGCCGACCTCGGAACCTTCAAGAGCATATCTCACGCAAACCTCGAACCGCAAGAAACCCCTACAATAACGGCAGCGGAGTTTCAGTATTCACCTAGACCCTCCAGCTACCCGCTATTCGGCAATATGATAGGGTCTTGGCAGGCAGAGGCTATGTGCCCAGCATTGAGGAACCTATAACCCCAAGGGTATGTGCCCAGTATTGAGGAACCTGAAACCCTAATAAAAAATAGTATTTGGGCCCTAAAGCCTCATTATTTGGGTCCTTGGACCCTTAGGGACCCAAAATAACGGTACGTGTGAAAGGGTCATGGCAGGAAGTGGTTGAGGTTTTCCTATTTGAGCCAGGCCACGTCGCCTTCAACGTCTGCAGTGGCTGCGGAATCTCGCCTTCTGTACAGAGATTTCGTGACTCAGTGGTTTAGGGTTTAGGACGAGGTAGCAAAGAAAACCTACCAGGACCTCGAATGTATGTAGAATAATGGCCTATCTGACTGTGGGCTACAGTTTTACCTACTTTTGGGGATCTTTGGGGAGTCCAGGCAAACTTTTAGGGTTGGGGGTTTAAGGAAAATTGGGAGTAAAACCTCCCCCAAGCACCAACCCACAACTTGAACCCAAACCCCTAAACCTTAGACCCTAAACCCTCAACCCCAAAACCCTCAACCCTAAACCCCTAAAACCCTAAACCCCTAGAACCCTAAACCCAATAAAACCCTAAATCCTAAAACCCTAAACCCCTAAAACCCTAAACCACTCAGCCCTGAATCAGTGACCAGAGGCCAGGTTGGGACTCTGTGAATTGGGGTATCTTTGGCTTTTTCCAAGTAACCCTAAGGGTCCAAGTAGCTAATGATCATATACTTAGGTCCCTTTAAAGGGGATATATATAGGGGGATATGTAAGGTTTAGGGTTCAGGCTCCAAGTACCTTATAATCATATGCTTGCCCAAAACCTATGCCAAAATGACTATTACCCAAAACCCAAGTACCTAATTATTGGGCACATGGACCCTCAGGGTAATGGTGACTTTTGGGACCCCTAGCTTAAAAAGCCTGATAGGCTACTAAAAAGGAAATCATAAATGACATGTGCATCTGATCGGCATTTGAGGGATTCGGTCCTATGGCTCCTTAGGCTTACTGCCCGATGCCGACAGCTTAGAGGTTTAGGGTTTAGGGCTTAGTGTAATCCAAGGCTCAGCGGGCTTTGCAAGCTTGCGATTATAGCATAGTCATTCAAGTGCCATAGCTATGGCCCAAAGTTTATGGACTGAGCGTGAATCTTCGACCCTCTCAGCTCAGAACCCCAATGCGAGGCTTGTATCATGCAAGCCCAGTGGCCGAATCGCATCCACCACCAGCATCGCCGAGTAACAGGCTTGCTCTAACAAGCTCATGCCTGATACAAAACTCCAAGGGTCCATGTGAATATATAGTATATACTTAGGGCCACGAGGGGCTACCACATAGCTACCTAAGGGCCTAAGTATATACCGCATAGCTACATGGACCCTTTGGGAAGGGGATCCCATGGAACCCTCAAACGAAGGGAACTTCGGGAGCCCCGGGTAAGCGGGTACAGGTATATAGTAGGAAAGTCCAGCATACTGGGCGCTCCCGCTTGAGACTTTCGAGAGGATCCCGTTATAATGCCGTGGTTTAGGGTTTAGGGTCATACCCTAGGCTTTCAACCCTACACCTTATGAACCCTAACTACGTAAGAGGTGCGGCCCAAAGTGTGTGGAGCTACGGAAGGGACAACTGTGATTGAACGAATCGCAGAAGCAAATCTTGAGTCAGTTACATCACCTTTCAGCGCGCTACGCAACATACCTCAATACAGCAAAAGAAGAACCCCCAGAGGGTCCATATATACAGCCATTAGGGAGTTAGGCCCCAAAATACCATACTATAGAAGGAATTATGGGTCCCAATTCCCTAAGTTGTATATCTGGACCCTCTGGGACCCTTTATCATGTTTTGCAAGTTTCTCTTCAGACGGAAGGCCTAAACTGAGGTGCAACTTGCGACGAAAATGCATCTAAGCTCAGAAGCCAGGACAATTACCCTCATCAGCCCTCCTCTTAAAGCAAAACATTCCAGATCTATATACAACAAAGCAAGGGAAACCCTAAACCCTAAACCCCTAAACCCTAAACCCCCCAAAACCCCGAACCCTAAACCCGAAACCTATAAATGCTTCACCTCAGAGCTGCTTTTCAAACCTTACCATGTAGGGGTTATAGGGATTATAGGGTCTATATCGTGGTTATGTATAGGAATAATGGAAAAGAAAATGGAAACTACTATTTAGGGTTTAGGGTTTAGGGATTTTAGGACCCTCCAATGTAGCTCCTGTTTGGGTTATATTGGGATAATGGAAAAGAAAATGGAAACCCTAGGTCCCTTTAAGGGGATATATTGGGGTTATATAGGGGGTTACCTATAATGGGCTATATAGGGTATATGTTGGGGCTATATTGGGATAATGGAAAAGAAAATGGAGACTACTATACTAGGATCTAGGGTAATGTTGGGGTTCTATTCTACTCCCTCCAATGTAGTTCCCTTTTGGGTTTGGTATGGTTTTTGGGTGAGGACGCTTATTCGGACTACCCAAAAAGGTACTATATTGGAGGGTCTAGGTAAGGCCTCAGGTGAGCCCAAGGCCCTACCTTGAGATTTAGGGTTGAGGATTCAGGCTCAAAAAATACCCTGACAGGGTCCATGTAGCTATGGATTATATACTTGGGGCTGAAAAGACCTCCCGAACCAATGTAGAGAACTTCTTGTTTTACGCTGGGTTTGGGGCTGTTGCTAAACCCTGAACCTCAAACCCAAAACCCTAAATCCTAAACCCCAAACCCAAAACCTTAAACCCTAAAACCCTACACCCTGAAACCCCGAAAACCCTAAACCTAAGGCTGTTGCTTTTCTACTCTTGGGGTCCAGGCAAACCCCAAACAGAAACCCGAGCGCTAAACCCCAAGATCGATAATCGAAACCCTACGCCCAAACCGCAGAATCCAAAACCCTACCTTCAACCCCAAAACCCTCCTTTACCCCCTAACCCTCAAAGCCCAACCCATTGCCCTCACATAACCCCCGTCATATACTCCCAGATGGAACGTACTTAGACCCTAATGAAGGGCAGTTGGCTTGCTTAACTTTGGCTGAACGCTGGTTGGCAAGGAGTGAAGGAATGGATTCAGGTGGTGTCCCTGTGTAATCCCCAAAAATGTGGTAATTGTTCAAACTACTTGTTCCCCAAATGGCCATAATGCAGATTCCCTGTTTGGTTAGGATCCCCGCATACGGAAGTGTATTCTCAATTGTCCCTTCTTTATAAGGACCTTTAGAACAACCCCCATATGAGCCATAGTCTAAACTCCTAGAATCCCCCTAAATAACCCCGATAGTAGTCCCCTCTATATAATCCCCTATATAACCCCCTTTAAGGAGTTTAGACTACAGCTCATATAGTAATTCCCAGTTTCTTTCTATTCCTCCATATCCTGAAGAGAATCTCGTGCTAGAACCACCAGAAAGATGCAAAATATATAATTCCTATCTACTTCCTATACCCTACACCCCTGATAACCATTCATAGCATAAGAATCCCAAAGTATATGACGATTGTATGATGGACCCTTAGGGCCAGAATAATACAACCCTACTAAAGCCTTACCCCTAAATAACCCCAGGTAGATTCCCCTTTAAAGGTACCCCGAATGAAGGATTCCTACGCCCTAAACCCTAAAACCAATCAAGGGGAGCTCGTGCCTTCCACGGCATAAGCACCCGCCACGTAGAAGCCATCGTGGCCCTGAGACTTCCGGATCCACGGCCAAAGCTCCTACCCAGGGGGTCTTGCTTCAGGGTTGCTCAGTTGTACGCTTGGGTTTGGGTCCCTAAACCATGGAAGATGGCCCTTAATAAGGGTATTTGGGATCCAAAAAACATAGGGTTACAAACATTAAGGGTACACATCTGAAGTCTTTGACTTAAGGGTTGCAGGGTTTAAGGTTTTAGGGCATTAGGTTTTAAGGGTTTGGCGTGCAGGGTTTTGCCGTAAGAGAGCCCAAGTTTTCAAATCTCCCTATGGCCCAGTACCCCCAGAAGGGTTTAGGGATCATCGGCTCAACTGTTCCGAAAGGATCCAGGTATCCAAATGTAGGGTTTGGGATTTTGGGTAGCAAAAAACCTTGCCTTGTAGTATTTGGGACCCATAGCCCCAGTATCTGGTATTCGGACCCTCTAGGTCTCTTCCCCGTGGGTCTAAAGCGTACATTTATGAAGAGGTGCCGTTGCAAACGACAAAAGGTATCTAGGTTTATCCCAAGTTGCAAGCTAGATCATTATTCTCTGAACTTCTTGTTCAGGGATCCCCCTTTAAGGAAATCCCTTAAGTCGTGTTAACGATGCTGGTGCAAATCAGGGCAGTCCTTCATTGCACTCGTGTAGGTCGCCCTCCCAAGCGTAACCTGATGCGTCTGATGATCAGTCCCGTGTAGGCTCACACGGGTTACATGGATGTTGCAGCAACAAAGTATTGATATCATCTAGGGTCTAGGAAAAAGAACCAGATGTTTCATCAATGTGGCTTCCAAAAAAAGGGTCCCTTCTTGGTAGGCTTACAAGAAGGATGAAGGATTCTTGGGGTCTAGATGGCTATATGGGATCCCCCAATTTCTTGCACCCCGCCCAAAATGGTTTGCGATAGCAGAATTTCCTACAGTATGTCTTGGTGGATTTCTGCGAGTTTGTCAACCATGAGAGATCGCTCCGCGAGATCCTTCTCCAACAGCTCCTGCACGTCCTCTTGGGGTGCCCTATTTTTCTGCAAGGAATTATACTGTGCTACCCCAAATGGACATGCATAGTTAGGCTATGGGTAGGATGAAGATTTGACTTCTTTTAGAGCACTTACCGGCGGATCTTGAAAAATGTTGACTTTGAAGAAGGCCCATACATTCAGCCGTATCAAAGGTTTGCTTTGCATCTGATATGGAAACTGCGCTCGGTCAAAATCTGGTCAGGGCCTGTGGGGTTGGATTTCAAGGTTGGGAAAACGGGCGTTTCTCAACATGTGGTGATTTGTATAATCGAGATTCGCAGAATCAATCCCCTTGTAGTCTTCATACATACCCTGTGGCGCTCAGGGTACCTCTACTTGACAAAATCTTGAGTGGAGGCTTCTAACATGGGGGGTGCCTTTAAAGGGTCTTATAGGGTTCATATACGGGGATACAAGGTTTGCTAAAATTGGGGGGTACCATTGTTGGGATCCCACCAGTAAGGACTACAGTATATTGTGGTCTGTATTGGGGTCCCCCCATTTGGAGAAAGTACCAACTTATGTCACATCCTTCTTGACTTGGTTATGCCTCAAGCACAGCCACTGACCAGCTCATGCCATCTGTACTCTGGAATGAACTTCTGCTGATGAATGAAATCCGACATCAGCAGATATACCCACATTGGACGTAGTTTGATGGAGTTATGGTCCTAAACCCTAAACCCTAAACCCAGAAGGATGGGATTGAACCCCTATAAACCCCAGCATGAATGTGAATGCAATCCGAGGAACCTCTTTGATGGTTTGACTGCTGGCAGGCCTTTCTGCCGGGTTCCAGGTCTCGAAGAGGTCCTTACTGCTCAATGTCGCAGCTACTGTTTTTGTATTGCCACTAAGTCCGTTCTTTTTTGAAAAGGGTTCTGATGGGAACCCCACACAGGGAACCCCAAGAATATAGTAGGAAAGTAGTGGAATATAAGGACCCTGGTAAGCATATGCCTACAACATTCCTGGTACATGTTTGGGTTCCCTCTTGAGGGTTCCCAGTAAAGTCCCTTCATTTTTGCTAGCAAGACTAAGGATCTAAAATACCCCTGGCCCTGTAAACCCTGTAGCACCCCTATAACCCAATCTAACCCATTATTATTGCAGTTTCCATTTCTTTTCCATTATCCCAATATAACCCCAATATAACGCATTATTATAGTAGTTTCCATTTTCTTTTTGATTATACCAATATAACCCCAACATAACCCAGTATTATATTAGTTTCCATTTTCTTTTCCATTATCCCAGTATACCCCATGTAGCTAGACATCCAAGCAAGCTGAGCAAAGCAAGGCTCCTCTTCGATGTCATCGCGGCCCCAGAACTTATTCAACCAGACAGTAATTTGGCAGGTGCCGCCCGGTCCGTCTTCCCTGACCTTGCTTCGAGGCTCATGGGTACGTACAGGCAAACTTAACCGAACTGCTGTCACTTGATTTTGGAACTTAGGGCGCTCAGAACTGGCTATAATGTACAGTTACAACTAAATCGTTATTGCCCTGAAGCTTCAAGTAAGAGTTGTTGGAACCTTGCAGGGATGGCGACCTGCGATGAGTTTTATTGCTACCCTGATTCCATGGTTGCCTGGTTTCTTTATTTGCAAGAAACGATATACAAAAGACGAGTCCTTGAAGACCAGCACGGATGCAAGTGAAAGGGAGCCCAGAACATCTGCCTCCCGGCGCCTGATATCCTTTGCCCCAACCAACCAAAGCCCTACCCCTAAAGGTCCATCATGCACTCATCACATACTTTGGGGTTCTTATTCTATGAACCATAATTAAGGTTTTGGGGAGCGCATGATAATCATCTACTTTGGACCCTCATGGCACGCGTACAAAGCAAAAACACATTTCAAGTCTCCCTCCAGTGACGTTAAAGGTCCGCCAGTCGGAGCGACAGGGCGGCATCAGGGAGGGGTCCTTGTGCACCACGATGCTGCCCTTCTGGTAGTGGATTCTCTCAAGCCTGCATGGACTTTGTCTTGCAGTTATCCTGCTCCAGCCCTAATATTTACCCCCCCCCCTAATCTTAGATACTTCCTATTGTGGCATATTATAGGCATTTTATAGCCTATTCGGAGTATTTAATATTAGGGTGCGTGGGGGGGGGGGGGTGTTTAGTAATAGTGGAAGGGTCTAAACCCTAAACCCATTCAGGCCCTGGCAGGAAAGGGTTCAATATTGGAGGAAGGGTCTTAGGCTCGAAACGCACATCAGATCTGCTTCAGGCATGTGATCTTTTGAAGGTATTATGCGAATGGGTCCTGATATTATACCCCTATGATCCATACATAACTGAGGGGTTTATCCCACCATGTAACTGTAGTCCCTCTAAACTTCTATCATAAGTGTAGTATAATATGCCTCGAAGCCTCCTCTGCTAAAATCAGATTCTTCTGGGTACCCAAACCCTAAATGCTAAATCCTA
>CAJNIZ010036446.1:90106-106636 GCA_905231905.1 Symbiodinium pilosum | reverse complement strand
ATTATAATGGGAACCCAAATATACCACCCCGTATTATAGGGAATTTAAACCAATACCGTTTTGAACGCCTGCGATCACCTGCCCACCTCCTGAGGCTGAATATTCCCCATGCAAGTGCCTCTTATACATGAACTTTCATGATGGGATAAAAAAAAGGTAGTTTCCCTAGAAAGGAGGACCTCTATATACACCCCAAAATACTATGGTCCTCATTAAGCCGTATCATTGGGAGCCAAAAATGGTACCCCTACTTTACACACACATTTAATGGCGGGGGGGGGGGTTCTTTGCTGCTAGGCATTGACCCATGGCTAGCGCTTCACATTCGTGTTCATGTAGATGTGAAGTCATGGTTCCCTAGAGTTGTACACTGGCTGTAGACCTGTGCTACAGCTATAGCAAATATAACCATAATATAAACCTAAACCCTGAGTAGTAGTTGCCCTTTTATTTCCCATTATCCCAATATAACCCCTATATAACCCACTATAGTAGTTTCCATTTTCTTTTCCATTATCCCAATATAACCCCAATATAACCCTATGTAGCAAAAATAGCTGCCCTGTAAAAGAGGAAGCCTTCTCAGACCATTCTTACTACCCAGACCCCCAAAAGGATCTAAAAATTAGGTTGTTTAGAACCCTATGGCAAATTATATAAGGATTAGATAGGGGTTATTATGGGTCTATATAGGGGATCTTATTTTGGGATCCTCCCGGGGGTCTGGGTAGTCGTCTCTAGGCTAAAGATGCCACCCTAAACCCTAAACCCTAAACCCTAAACCCTGATGCAGGCGGCGCCTCCCCAAATGACGTCAGCATAAGCCACATCGAAAAGGTTGAGGCCCTCTTCATACCAGGACGTCCAAGGGTATAGGATGGAGAAGCGCAGGATGTAGAACCTGGGTGTATTACCAGGTTGTGCATGGGACTTGTCATATTTGTTAGGCAAGTGAGACAACAACTAGAAAATCCACCGTCGACGATATGCTGCTAATTCTACCAACTCCAGCGCACTACCTCGATAATTACCATTCTCCTTTTAAGGTCTGTTTGAGGTGCAGGTATACCATAAATATACAAGGATTCTGGGGTCCATAATATTGTAGGGCTTTACGGTACAAGGATTCAAGCTTGCCTACTCCATACACACAGGCCCGGAGGGTACACAAGGGGGCAGGTCTACATCACTCGCAGAAGCTTTTCTTACCCCAATAAGGGTCCAGGAAATACTTGCGGCCCAGAGGGAAATCTTTGCCCAGACCCCTCGGAGGATCCAAAAATTAGATCCCCTATATAGACCCATAATAACCCCTATATAGTCCTTATATAATTTGCCATAGCGTTCTAGGGGATCTAATTTTCAGATCCTTTTGGGTGGGGGTCTGGGTGGGTACTTCAAGGGCGAAAAAGACGGGCTTGCTGTGTAGCTGATCCCTCGAACCCACGAAGCAAGCTTGCAGACCCACCAGATGGTAAGGCGGTTTCATTGCATGCGGCGATTGCCCCTTAGCCCTGAACCTCCAGGCCTTAAACCCTGTCCCTGAAACCTATATACCCTCGAATCCTAGGCCCCAAGCCCCTACCCCAACCCAATAATCCTAAAGCCTCAATACCCCAACCCATATTACCTCAACCAAGTATCCAAACCACATTAACCGATCAACCTAACCCTATAGGGCCCAAGTACTCAATCATCATGTATATTCCCCCAAAACCTCTATTCAACAAAAACCCAAGTACCATCAACTACCCGAATCTTTATGGTAAACCCTGAAACCTTAAAGCCTAAACCCTGAACCCTAAAACCTTAAAAACCCTAAATCCTAAACCCTAAACCCATAACCTATCTTCTTCAGGCCAAGTTTCCAAGTTACCGCGATGAGGCCCAGGGAACACATTAGCCGGATAGAATTTGTTGGCTGCCTGCCACGGTTTTGGGGTTTAGGGTTTAGGGTGTAGAGGTTGGGGGGAAGTTTACGGTTTTGGATCTTGAGACTCAGGGGATTGGCCCCCAACCACCCATAACAGCCCCTCAGCCCAAGATTATTAATAAAAACCCAATATAACCCTATTATAAACCCAATATAGCCCTAATATAAACCCAATATAACCCTAATATGAACAAATATAGCCCTATTATAAACCCAATATAACCCT
The DNA here is from genome assembly GCA_905231905.1 of Symbiodinium pilosum. NCBI lineage: Eukaryota > Dinophyceae > Suessiales > Symbiodiniaceae > Symbiodinium > Symbiodinium pilosum. The sequence goes on along the minus strand of CAJNIZ010036446.1, from coordinate 104,477 downwards.
AATATAAACCCAATATAACCCTATTTTAAACCCAATATAACCCTAGTATAAACCCAATATAACCCTATTATAAACCCAATATAACCCTAATATAAACCCTCATGGGTATATGCGCTACTACCCTGGGCATTTGGGAGGTCTAGGGAGAGGCTCAAGGTCCAGTGGTCAGAGTGTTGGGTCGATTGCGCCCGAGTATCTCTACCCAGACCCCCAAAAGGATTTAACAATTAGATCCCCTAGAACCCTATGGGAAATTATATAAGGATTATATAGGGGTTATTATGGGTCTATATAGGGATCTAATTTTTGGATCCTCCCAGGGGTCTGGGTATCTAGCCTCTTGTGACTAGGACGCGAAGGAACGGGATGTTGGATCTAGGAAAAAGGCTTCTTTCAAAGCAATCCTCAGAGGGTGAAAGGATGTGACAGCATGGAAGATAAGCCCCTGTTCAATGTGACGCCAAAGTAAGCCTACTGTTCTTGTATCTGGCCGGTTTCAGCACAATTTCAATTCCCGCCACATGAGCTATAGTCTAAACTCCTAGTATCCCCCCTATTAGCCCCCATAATAGTCCCCTACATAATCCCCTAAAAGGAGTTCAGACTATAGCCACATGGATCTGCTTTGGTGGAAGAAGGTCCATAGCCTTGTCGAGCTCCCTCCTACCCCTACAGAAGGCCTATGTGCTTCACAGAACCCTAAGGGTCCAAGGACCCAAATAATAGGGTGTGAGGGCCCAAGTACTATAATATTATCGTATTCGGACCTAAAACCCTATTATTTGGGTCCTTGGATCCTTAGGGGTATTTAGGAGGCTTATCTTTTCGGGCTCCTTTCTGGCGGACAGGAGGGCAGCAAGGTAAGTTGTCCGCTCACTACAGCACTAAATCATCTAGAGGGTCCAAGTATTTAGGGTTTAGGGGTTTAGGGTCTGATGCTGCTGTAGGTCTCAAATCCAATACTCTGGAGGGCTTTTGGTATCAGAAGCCCTTGTATTCCGGCACCAATACCCTCCCATAATCACACAATCCTATACTTAGATCTCCCACATATCCCAGGACCCTCCTAGTACCCTTAATTGGGGATATATGGTCCCTAATAGTGGGTACTCAGGCCCCAATAGAGGGTAGGAGGAGGGTCTAGGTCCATAGACACCCCTACATCTTTCCAACTTTTGGTTACGAGGACCTTTAGAGTCAAGCATTTTTGCTCTGCTGACTGCAAGAACTGGAAAAAACAGACGAATCTTCGAAGGACTCCGCGTCACAAAATTGACAGGGACTTCTTACTCCCACGGTGGGTTGTCGAATTTGTGGTTCCTTTGGAGCCCCCATTATGGCACGGCCTCTAATAGTAACACAATTTGACATCCCTCCATATCCATGGTCCTTTCCAAAAAGATGGAAGATATAGTAGAATTATTCAGGCATGACGGCATGGTTCCCGACTGCAGTAGTTGCCCCCTAGGATCACGGAACTTAGTGGCTCCTCATAGCTGGGCTTATAACAGTACTTGCAATCCCGCTAATTGGACCTACTCTAGAAGTCTATATAATCACCTATTCTATCCCCTCATACTCCCTATATAGTCACAATATAACATACCCCCAAACCCAGTTCCAACTAAATAGTCCCCTGTATTTTGTAGGGTGTCCTAGCTATCAGTAGGGTTTGTGAGTCTCCAAGCCCTAAACCCTTAACCCTAAATCCCATAAGTATGTAAAATGATGGCCTTTAGGGCTATTACTATGGGGTTACGGCCATTATTTTACATATTTTGGGGGTTTAGGTAGGGTTTTGTGAATCTCCAAGTGCCTGTAGGAGGCAACCATGCAGACCCCCAGGACCACGAAGTAGACGCCGAGGCCCACGTAGTTCCTCTGCTGGAGTTTAGAGTGTTAGCGATTTAGGGTTTCAGGGTTTTAGGGGTTTAGGGTTTTAAGGGTTTTAGGGGTTTGAGGTTTTAGGGGTTTGGGGTTCTTATAATAAGCACAGGGCGCACTGATATTCAGGACACCTTTAGGCTTGGAGGCTCGAGTTTAGGGTTCAGAAATTAGGATTTCGGCTTTTGTCCTTGGGGCTTTACAGATGCAACGTCTGGGTTTGTGAACATCTCAAGTATGTGAGGCTTGTTACTCAGGTGCACAACAGGCTGTGCGTTCATCTGTAGACGTGGTTGAATTTTGGAATCGAGGGCGTGGCAGCACTGGGTGTCGACCCTTCTGCAATCACGTGATCAAAAATAAACTCCATGATTATCCGCACATAATTTACTTTGAAACTCCAACGTTCCATAGAAAGGGTTCGCAGACGTAAAGGAGAGGCCCGGACCCCCCCCCCCAATACTGGAGCGCGTTCAAAACGACCCCTGTATGATCCTCACGGAGTGTCCCTGTTTTCTTTCGATATTATCACTACATTGTCACTACATCCACATCCCTGGGCTCCCAACGTCCCACGTGACCCAGGGAAATCTAATGAGTACCCGTTCTCGCTTCCAGCTTTGAATACGGGAATCAACGAAGTTCCTGTTTCAGATTTCAGGAAGCGGGGTCAAGCTTGGATACAGGTACCGTCATGTATACCTAGAACAAAATGCTGATCATCATAAGGAGAGTTGCGCTGAAACCGAAACCCGACTTGGAGGGTCAGGGGGGCTTAGTAAGTCTAGTTATAACTTATAACCGCAAAAAGCTGGATAGCAATCCCAATTACCCCCCCCCCCAAACCCTAAACCCTAAACCTTTCTAAGCCCCCCCGGCCCTCCAAGTAGACCCTGTCGAGACTTATACACTTCCCCTTCAGCATCCATGAAGCCTTAGAAGGCTCCACGTGCTTAAGGGTGGGGCATTAGGAGGGTTTTCAGGGTTTAGTCTACTAGACATCAGGAAGTCTCCTAGAATTAGGTGTGCCATTGCAGGGATCCCCATTTTAATAAGGACTATGAAATATTGTGGGCTACAAAATAATGGGGCTCCCCTACTCATGGAAACTACCATCTATTCAAAGTAGGGCTCCTCATGTATCCCCAGGATAGAATCCAGCTGACTGGGGCCTCCCTGAATTCACTGCCCTCAAGCCCTAGACCTTGAGTTCCTTGCAAAGAGCCATTCGTTCGAAGAAGCCCCGGAACCTTCCGGCACTCACATACTTCTTGTATATTCTTCTGTATGCATCCCTACAACAGCAAAGCCCTAGGGCTTAAAAGGAAGTAGACCCCTAACAGGATATGATCTGATAACGCTTACCGACATCGTGCTGCTAGCTGAGGGGCACAGGCGACATTGACACCATAGCGCTTTTTGAGCTGTCGCCCAGGCAATGCCCAGAATGATAGCAACAATCCCTGTAATGCAGGGCCCTACTTCATTGGTTAGGGTTCTGGTATGTCATCCGAAAATTCTGTATGGACAGTGAATTTGCGGCCACACGTAATCTTACATTACTGAGCTATTCTCAACTACTGTCTTTAAGTTTGCAGTTGATTTGTGCAGGCATGATGTTTTGGCATTACGTTCTGGGGCTGGGGTTGAGGGCAAGGGGGCTAGCTTTAGAATGCGCGAAGAACCTGGAAGATTCTTGCTTCATGATGTTGAAGGTTTAGGTGCTGCGCAGGCCATGGCCTGTTGGGGACCATCAGGATTAATGGACAAGATGTGCAGCTCAGCGGGGCGAACGGTTCGCATACGTAGAAGATTCGAAAGAACAAACATACGATGACTGAGACATGGCCCAGTCGAGGGGGTGCACGCCAGCGACATCCGCAACAATACAGGAATACACAAATGTACATGCGGGTGCCGTTGGTGGCCGTAAGTTGTGCTGACCGTGTTTTTGTGAGCCATACCCTGCGGACACGAAAGTGCGCCCGGGATCAACGCTTTCATCTGCCCTTAGCTAGTTTCAACAGCCAATGTACCAGCTGTGCATCGAAAAATGCCTGGCGTGACTGTATATATAGGAACTCCACACCCTAAAGCCCTACTGGCAACACTGGGCCAGTTGACAATAGTCAGCGTGCGTGCTGAATGAGCACGTGCCCAGTTTATGACTCCGTACAATTGGGGATAGCTAAGCTGATAACCCACGTTTGGGTGTGGATAGCACCTCTTAGCAACAACCACAAGCCTTTAAGCAGGCCATCCACGTTGGCCATGCCTGACTTGCTACAATCAGGATAGCCGTAAGTCGCCCAAACATGGGTCCAAACTTCATATGAGCTACCATTTGGGTGTATATCAGGGACCATATTAAGACACCGAAGGGACCCCATGTCCACCCTTAATCGTCCCTGGGCCCTGGGTGAGTAGTGGCAGTAGCTCATATCAAGGTTCTTGGCTATACCCTCGAGTCATAAGCGAGCATCGCAGGACTTTTACCAAAAGGCACAAATTGCACTTTGGCAAGGTTCTAGCTGTCTTGAAGCGGCACAGATCATAGGGTGGACGGAAGGTGGGAACAAAAGCAGGGGTGCACATGCCACGAATCTTCAGCAAACGACTTGGGGCTCAAAAGGCGACAGGTCTCATTGTTGAACCTTTCCCTGCTCGACTCAACACCCCGTGGGTTAGCTAGCTTCGTGTCTCCAGTCCAACTTCCTAAGGATCCAAGTGTCCGTAAGTTGTGTAGAATTTCTGGCACAAGTAACACACCTTGGTCCAAGTTTTTCCTGTTTGGGGCTTTCCTTGGTAACAGTACCAAAATAGACTCCAATGTGCTATAGTCCGCGTTACAGATACCTCCAAACTAGAGCCCCTGATTTTGGGAAACACCCATAGAGTGCTTAGGTACTTGGACCGCCAGGAAAAGGCCCTACGACGCAGTTTCAAAGGTGCAGCTCAGCTATGCTTCCAAGTTGGCTGGCGCTTCTCGGTGAAGGCCTGCCGTAAGGCATTGCTTTGTAAGTGTAATAACAGTAATGAGGCAATCATAGAAATGGTCGAGGTAATTGCAATAGCCAAAAATGTAGTAGCAATACTAGAATTTGTAAGCAGATGCTTCGGGATCCTTCGCCTGTTGCGACAGTCATGTTCAGACTGCTGCAAAAAGACGGTAGGCCTCCCTAAGCCCAAAACCCTAAACCCTCTACGTGTGTTTCCGCTTCATTGCTCTGAGCATCTTGTTTGGCCTGCCTGCTTCATGATGGCCATCGAGCATGTGCTTTGCAGATAGCTTTCACTGCAAACAGGCAGATGCGAATCAGCGGGGAACCTCCCGCAGCTGTAATGTAGAGCGCTACTTGTACCCCACGCAATCCTGCCTTTTCGAGCTGTAGCTACCTAGAGCCTCCTCCTACCCTCTATTAGGGCCTAAGTACCCACTATTAGAGACCTTATATCCTCAAATAAGAGTACTAGGAAGGCCCTGGTAGACTCTTTCTAGTAATTTCTCTCGACCTTGCCTTGCTAGAAGGGAATGAAGCATTTGACCATTGGAGCATTAGGGTACTCCTAAAAGGTCCAAAGACCCAAATAATAGGGTTTTAGGGCCCAAATACTATACTTACTATTAATGGCATTTGGGCCCTAAAGCCCTATTATTTGTGTTCTTGGACCCTTAGGGATTCTTCCTGCCCGAGTGTAAAGACGCAAGAAAGAGCACCCCAGACCACGAAACGCGAGCCTCCCAGACCTATGGGTTTAGGGTTCACGGGCTAGAGTCCCCCTTAAGTAGATAGAATATGGGGTATATGGGGATCTTATTAGTATATACCCAAAGCCATATTCTATCTACTTAAGGGGGACTATATGAGTTTTGGGTTTAGGGGCTGTATGTAGGCCCTGTAGAGTTCCTAGGCGTCGGTACCCCTCATGTTGGGGACCACCCCAATACACATTAAAGTGATATCAGGCCGTCAGAATCGAGACTCATCTGCTAGCCCCTAAGCCCTAAACCCTTATTCCTACACCTCAAACCCAAAACCCTAGCTACGTCTTAAACCCTAGATCACAAACCCTATGTGCCAAACCCTAAACCTTATGCCCCGCTTCACCCTGAACATCAGCCCTAGTGCACTTCAAGCCCTGCATCCCACACTCTAAACCTTACTTACTGGTGGTGAGTAGGGAATGTGGTGTTTTAAAGGGTTTAAACGGTTTAAGGTTTAGTATTCCATTATTCCCATACTAACCCACGGTAAGCTTACAGCAGCCGGCCTGAAAGCCCTCCTGGCGATCTTTGAGGCCCCAGGTGGCATGGAAGAGATGTCTCTCGAGTCTGCGCAGGGCATTCAGGGTTAGAGGGTTTAGGGTTTAGGGTTTATGTTGGGTACTGCCCCCCCCCCCAGTAACAGTCTACATTAGGGGTCCTACTAAGGGCTATATATACCCATATTATATTAATTATCCAAGTGTTACTGAGGTGGGGCAGTATCCAAGCTATATGAACCGTAGTCTAAACTCCTAATAGTCCCCTTAAAATTCCCTGTAGTAGTCCCCTTTAGAAAATTCTCTGTATAACCACCTTTGAGGAGTTTAGAAAATAGCTCTTATAAGGACAGTGAGGATCCTTAGGGACCCAAGAATGGACACTCTAGTTGAAAGTCCACTGGACAAATGAACTGGAAACTCGATATCGTGTCTTGCGCAGGGCATTGCTAGGGTGCTTGGCCAACACCGTAACCATCCATTTCAGTCGAGGCAACACCGTAAACATCCATTTCAGTCGAGGCAATATTAATTGGCTTCGCATATTCAACCCTTACCCCCTAAACTCAAACAGCTGTCACTGAGAGCGGGCTTTATCCAAGGCACTGATGACTGGCAAGGCTGTTTAGGCACTAGACTACCATGTCTTTAAGGGGCTGGGTCTAACGGCTGGATAAGATTCCTATGTACCACGTATGGACCCCCATGTATTTTTCTCACCCTCATTTTCAGATTTCTGCAGTACCTGAACCCCAAAAGTAGGTAAAATAATTGCCAAAAACCCCCAAATATAGCCCAAAAAGCCATTATTCTACATACTTTTGGGGTTCAGGTATTCCCTAAACCCTAAACCCTAAACTCTAAACCCTAAACCCTAATCCCATATCGATATCCCTGCATCCCACTTTTTGTGCGACATGGCCGAGGCTTACGGATTGGGGATTATAGGGTCTAAGGGGTTTAGGGTTTAGGGTTTAAGGATTATAGGGTTTAGGGTTTAGGGCTTAGGGATTAGGGTTTAAGGATTATAGGGTTTAGGGTTTAGGGCTTAGGGATTATAAGGTGTAAGGTGAATGTAGGCGGGGGTAGTAGGGATTATACATGGATTAGTTTGCAAAACTCATGGCCGCCGGTCGTACAAGGCGTCTGTGCGCATGCCGCACATTACGGAATTTATTTCACTTCAACCGCTTAGGTGCTTAGCGGCTGTTTGTTTGCAGCCTTGTTGTAACATTAACATTGCACATCCCCACATCAACACGTGATGCACCCAAAAACCTCCGCATTGAACTGCCGAGACTTCAAATGCAGCAGCAGAAGTGATCTTTATACATATATGTATATGCATATGTATATGCATAATGATATATACATGTATTTATATCTATACAAACGGAAAGCGGAAGACAAAGGTCACTGACTGTCTAGAATCTAGCAATGTAGAATGACACAACTCCACTACAGACCTCTGCAAATTGCTGGAATCATGCTTTTCATGTTCGCGGACATTTCGGGACGTCTCGACACGCGGTGAAACAGCACGCGGTAGCTTCTCAACTGAGACATCACCTGAGACTCGCACATGGCTCAATGAGGATTCAATAGGGAGGCGTTCCAAATGGCGTGTGTGCCAGCGAGACGAAATGGGTACGAGGGAGGCCCAAGGTACAACTACTATTGCATGAAACGTCGTAGTCAGGCGCGTATGTGATGAGGTAGCGAGGAAGCCCAAAGATTTTGTTGAGGACAATGCCAGCTTCTGTGGGCACATACACACTATCCAACAAACATTCCTCACAAAAGAAGACTCCTCAGCAAAGAGGCCGTCCTCAACTTGTCAGACACCAACAGCACAGCTTCCAACTACTCCCATTGGGGTTTAGGGTTTAGGGTTGGGGTTATATTGGGATAATGGAAAAGAAAATGGAAACTACTGTATTAGGGTTATATTAGGGTTATATGTTCCCAGTAATATCCGGTGGGACAGAAGCCTGAGCAAAATGGGTATTCAGCCTCTGTGGCTACATGACTTTTGTTACCAAGGGATGATGCATGCAAGCGTAGGCCTAAGGGTTCATCATACAAAAGATCATATACTCTGGGATTCTTATACTATCAATCGTTATTAATTAAGGTTTGGAGTAGTATAGGATAATCATATGCTTTGGACCCTTAAGGATACACAACAGCTATCCTGGAGCCCCCGGAGCTTCCAACTAAGGGTTTAGGGTTTAGGGTTTAGGGCTATTCCTGTCCGAGTAGCTTGAGGGGCTTCAAGCCCATCTCTTTGCGGATCTCATTCCACTCGTCCACGGTAAGACCGTCCTGCTTCATGTCTATAGTCCCCCTGTTGAAGTAGATTGAATATGGGGTATATGGGGATCATATTATAACATACCCAAAGCCATATTCTATTGCCCTAATGGGCCCTTACCTGTTTGCTGGGTGCTAACGATGGGCCCTTAATAGAGCTTTTAGGCTATATGTGGTAATAGAATGGTATATGATAGGTATGCCAGGGTCCCAGGGCTAAGGGCGCATACAGGGGGCCCATTGTTCAAACCTTCAATTTTGCTCATGATCCCCTTCCAACACATGATGGAACACTCATGCTTTGAGTATAAGCAGGGAGTTAACACCCATGGGATCAAACAGAAATCACTTAAACAAATTCCAACGCATGTTAAGATAAACTAAATTCCAACTGAAACCAAGTAAAAACAACCTAAAAATTTGGGTTAAAGCAAATTCAAATCGCATTCAGCTAGTTGACAACCTAATCAAAAACCACTGAAGACAGAATGAAACAGAATGAACACCATTTAAAGGCTCAGTTGAAATCGAATCTAGATACTTCCTGACTTCCTTTGTAAAAACACATACAAATCAACAACAATGCACCATCTAAGAAACCAAGGAGCTCCCTAATCCCTTTTGATGTTCAATACTCCTATTATTCGGTGGATCCTTATTGGCCCCTCTTAAAAGATGTCCAGCTCTTTTTGAAGTGCTCGCAGGATTTTTGGGAGGAATTCGCTGGGGAACGGATGAGTGGACCAGAGAAGGACAACTACTGCAATATGACACACAGAGTGCATACCGGATCTGGGGTCAAGGGCGGGGTTGCGAATTGGATAATGGGGCATATTGGGGTCCCCAGCGGCATCACGCCTGCTCCCAGCTACGCAGCATTAGGAGCAATAAGCCCCCAAACCCCTTCCTTTTTTTCCTCCCTGCGATCAGGAGTCACAGATATTGGCGCTTTTGCTGTAGAAGCTCAGAACACTTACGCTTCAAACACTGTTGTCAAGGAAGCCAATGACTGATGGGAGTCGTCGCAACTAACTACTTCAGACCATTTACAACATAACTAAACCTTACGCACCCTGAACCTTGGTGCACGGACTATCAGAAGAGATTTTGGAAGATGATGTTGGCAGCTAACGATGGACAGCAAGTAGTATGTGAGGCGTGGCGTTGTGTTGGGTTTTTGCGGTGGCTGAGGTTGAAGCAGGCAGGATTACATTCATGTTTAATAATACGAGATCTAAAAGGATGATATAACCTTACCTTGCATAAGGGACAAAGGGTTTAGGGTTAAGGTTTTGGGGACGGAAATATCCACGACAAAAACCTCGTCATATTAAACACGCGCCTCCCGCTATGGTCTGAATATCGAGGTTACTACAATTTACGGACGGTGTTTGAGTGTCCTGGTAGCATACAAATTATAATGTATTGGGGTCTAGATTGGGCCCCCTATTTATGGAAACTCTTGTAGATCTAGATATCTGCCTGTCGCCTATGCAAATCAGGGAAACTTTTTCTCGGAGTCTGCAGGGGCCTATTAACCCTCAACCCTAAGCCCTAAACAAAACCAGGTCTACCTTGAAACCAGCGAACCCTAAAAAACCCTAAACCCTAAACCCCTAAACCCTGACCCTAAAACCCTAAACCCTAAAACCCTAAACCCTAAACCGCTGGAACATAAGTTCAACAGTTAGCCAACTCTGAATTCACATGGTTCTCGATATTTCCTTACCCTAAGGGTCCAAGTACCCAATAATCATATACTTGCCCAAAACCTACACTAGAGTTACTATTACCCAAATCCCGAGTACCTAAATATTGGGTACTTGGACCCTTGGGGTTAGGGTAGTCCTTGTCTTTCTTCGAGTGGCCAGTGGCCCTCTCCTCGTCAGCCTTGTTGGCCTAGGTCGAAGTGAGCATGCGTAGTTGTTGAGAGTATCTGGGTTTTAGGGTTTGGTATTTAAGGGTTTTAGGGTTTTAGGGTTTGGGGTTTTGGGGTTTTGGATTTTAGGGTTTAGGGTTTAGGGCTACTTCGCGGGGGCCTTCCAGTAATGTAGCATGCCCGTCTTGCAACCTCGACAGCTACAATGCTGGCCCCTCTGATAACAAACCCTAAACCCTAAACCAAGCATCATAGTAGCCCATAAACAACTCCTAATCCCACTTGGAGGGTCAGGGGAACTTCGCAAGGATGTTTATAATTCCTACATGCCATATAAGGAACCCCGCTATGCTGCTATCCACATTACCCAAAAACTCCTAGGTAGTTCCTTTTCGGGTCTGTTATGTATACTACCCGAAAAGGAACTACACAGGAGGGTCTGGGTATTAACCGACTTACTACGTCACCCTGACCCTCAGAGCAGTGAGGGCAAGCTTGTGTAGGCTTGAGTGGTGCAGGCGTTGTACAGATACCTTAAGCCTCGACGGGTTGCTATTTGAATGGTTTGTGTCTGGTTTAGGGTTTTGGGCTTGGGCCTGAGTGTGTAATGTAGGTTCCCAATGTAGGTGCCTCACTAGTTCCCAACGTTTGAGGTCTGTTTGAGGTTACCTTATAACTTGTAGCATAAGCATACATGAATCTAGGACCACAATGTGGTAATTATCTACAGTACTAGTAGGGCACTTCCACCCATAGCTGGTAGAATCCTGGTAGACCCTACAGTTTGACCCCTTCGCACGGAACCCCCCAGGGCCCCTTCATAAGGGTTTAGGGTTTAGGGTTTAGGGCCCCTTCATAAGGGACACCCCCTGCCATCTACTGAAGCCAACTCTGGCGTCAGGCATTCTCAGTCCACACCGCATCAAGCACAGCAAGCTGCGCGAGGTCTTGGTAGATTTGCCATGGTTGCAATATAGACATGGTAGTTTCCGAAGATAAGGGGACCTCAATATAGACCCCAGAATACTACACTCCTTATTATAGGGAACCCCAAAATGGTACCCCTAATTTTGGGAACTCCCACATTTTGGCCACATCAGTGTCTGTGACTGTTGCGGTACCTCACGCGCCATTAGGCTCCCAACGTATTTGCTCTTCTTACTCTTCTTCTCATCCTCCTTCGCCTGACTCGAGGACATGACCATGTCTCAAAAGCAGTCAGTAGCCCCCACACCCCACTATACCCAAAGTGAGAAGAATAGTAGGACATGGCAAAAATGGAGTCATTCCTCATCCTTGTTACCGACAATCCCATGCTTGTGGATTAGCCACTGACACCACGCGAGTCGTGGTAATTACAGTACTGGGCGCGGTCGGTCTGCTGACCGAGAAGCAGCTCGATGAACAAACTCCAGAATAGGCAAACACGTAGACTGAGCGGAAGGCCCACACCATCACCACTGACATGGGACACAGAAAACAGCAATTGGGAACTAGGCCGGAATAACACGTAGCAAGACGACACAAGCAGAGTTTGATGAATCCAACTGTCCTTGCGCTTCTTTTCCTTCTCTGGGGCCCTCTCTTCGTCCGCCTCAGTAGCAGCAGAACAGGGTAGCTTCTCAAACCAGGCGCGGGGTGCCCGGTAGCGATCAAAGACATGTGAATGTACATATATGGCAGTTTCCTCAAAGAGGAGAACCCTTTAGATACCCAATCTGTCGAGAAACGACAGATAGGCACAGGAAGCTTTTGTGGGTCTGCTATCCTCTGCTGAGACGAGCGAGATGGACAAGCTGTGCGAGCTTGCCTGAATTATTGTTCCTAAAAGTGAGGAATTGCCAATACATGGGGAGCCCACTAACATCATCCGAACATACCCAGACTATAGTAACTACACTACATTGAAGCGATCCCCATGTCGCGTGGCATGGATTGACAGCACCACTTTTACACGTTCTCTGAATCATGTGACCTTTGCTGGGGGGAGGAACCCATAACGCCAACCTGATCAATCCTTGTGGTGACGCCTATACAGACCCGCAAATACTAATTATGATCCGTTTTATGGACCAACTCCAGAAAAGGACCCGTAATTTTTCTGAAGCCCCCATATAGTTGCAGTGATGATAGTGGAAGATGATTCTGAAAGATGCGACAGACTTGACTGGTGCGTGCTAAGGGCTCATCAAGGGCACCAAGAACCCCAGTCCTCAGAGTTTCAAAAATTTGGGAGGTACCACCGTTTTCAGGGTCCCAAAAATAATTTATGGGTGGTCCCTCAAGATAGGAAACTACCAGTTGTAAACCATGAAAGAAGGGAATTGCACTTGAGCAGAGGCTTCTCCATCAATACCATGGATCCAATTCAAAGGCTCTTCTAGCATCCACAGATGCAATTACTGGTCAATCCTGACTCATCCCTCTGCATGTACAGCAGCGATATCACGATGAGTCTTGGCGTCCCGGCATGCCTGTCTCTGTCGCGCTTCTTGTCGTCATCTCTAGCCTGGATAAATTCCCAGTCAATTCCTATACATGAGCTTTAGGGGATTATAGAGGGGACCATTATGGGGGCAGTAAGGGGGTATTAAGCTGTTAGACTATAGCTCACATGAAGCCTGAAAGTACCAGTTTGCATGCATAATTGAACTAACTGATTCCGGGCAGTTACCAATTCGCGAAATGTAAGGTTGCATGTCTGTGAGATGGGATTTTATTTCCAAACTTCAACCCCCCAACAAAGAGGAAGAGCCAGACACCATCACGACCAAAACGGCTAGACTTGGAATCGTGGGGCTGTCAGATTCACGCCCACACTGAGGCCAAACCTGCCCCCCTCTGTAACAGTCTATCTCAGTGGTCATATGAGAGTCTTTATATACCTATATTACAAATACTATCGAACTGTTACAAGGTGGGCGCAGTACCCAAGCGCAACCCAGCGTTAGGGATGACTCGTTTTGGATATCAGGCGCCGTCATAGACAAAGAGCAGCATCTGGGGCTTTCCCAAAATAAGGGGTGCTGTATTGAGGGTCCCCGTAGTAAGGATTATAACATTTTGGCGTCTGTATCGGGGTCCCCCATCTTCGCATAGAATACCAACTGCGAACTAGGCCGGAATAACATGTAGCAAGATGACACAAGCAGAGATTGATGCATCCAACTGTCCTTGCGCTTCCTTTCCTTCTCTGGGGCCCTCTCTTCGTCCGCCTCAGTGGCAGCAGAACAGAATAGCTTCCCAAAACAGGCGCGGGGTGCCTGGTAGCGATCAAAGACATGTGTATGTACATACATGGTAGTTTTCTCAAAGAGGAGAACCCATTAGGTACCCTGCTGTCCTTCTCTCCCTCTCTGTATATACATATAAGTATGCACGCCTCATAAAGGCAAGCCTAATTTTGGAAGATCCCCATATGTATGTGTATGTCGAGAAACGACAGGTGGGCACAGGAAGCTTTTGTGGGTCTGCTATATCCTTTGCTGAGGCGGGCGATGTGGACAAGCTTTGCGAGTCTGCCTGAATTATTGTTCTCCAAATCTGAAGACCGGCCAGTACATGCGGAGCCCACTAGCATCACCCGAATATCAGAACTATACAAGTACACTACGCATGGATTGACAGTAGCACTTTTACAGGTTCTCTGAATCATGTGACCTTCGCCGGGGGGAGGAACCCATAACGCCAAACTGATGAATCCTGGTGGTGACGCCCATACAGACCCGAAAATACTAATTATGATCCTTTTTATGGAACACACTCCAGAACAGGACCCCTCATTTTCTGAAGCCCCCATGTAGTTGCAGTGATGGTCGTGGAAGATGATTCTGAAAGAGGCAACAGAGTTGACTGGTACGTGCTAAGGAATCATCAAGGGCCCCGTCAACCCCAGTACTAAGTTTCAAAGATTTGGGTGGTACGACCATTTTCGGGGTCCCAATAATCAGGAGTTGTCAGGATTATGCTCAGTATTTGGGGATCTTTATTGGAGTCCCCCAAGATTAGAAACTACCATTTGTCAACCATGAG